>BGPR01023953.1:8690-23737 GCA_013235015.1 Araneus ventricosus | reverse complement strand
ATGCTGCATTTAATTATTAAAATCAAAGTATTTATTTAAACTTGATTATAACTGACAAGAAACGTTTATTATAATTTACAAGAGTTTTTATTCAATCTGACTCTTAAAATAAAATTTTTACTGCATTCTTAGTTTTGTTTTCGAAGCTTATTTTGTTCCATTCCAAGAATATTTTGTCTCTAGGCTCACTTGGTAAAACTTCGCATAAAGTTAAAAATATATGTAAAAAATATGTAAAAAAATTATCGCTTCCATACGATTCTATATGGCCTTTGGACGCACATAATATTTAAAATATTAACAACAAATGAATTGTATCAATAATTTTTTATACTTTTATTGCAAATTATTTCAGTACTGAAGATACATGATGGGATCTAACTGTAAGAAATGTATCTTTTAAACAAATCGACGATAGCCATTCCCATAATTCGAAATTACGCACATCGCAAACGCAATCTGTAAATAAGAAATCCCAAAACATCTCAATTTAAAGAAAATGGCACAATTCAATTTTTAAAATACTGAAAGAGGGACTGTAATTCCTTCATTCGAAAAGGGCTAGCTAACTTTTTTCAATTTCAAATCTCTGAGACTATTTCTAGGTGAACTCACAGATTTAGGGTATGTCTGCTTTTCCAGTGGAGAAAACTCGTTCGAGTTAAACCTTTCTTTTCTACAAACTCTGTTCCTAAAATCATTTTATTCCATTTTTTGTGTCTTTTTCCTTGTCTTATCCATCTCGTAGGGCATCCATATCGAAAGGTAAATACTTTTATTCTTTATACTTTGCTCCACAGTTCGGACAAAAATAACCGGCCAATTCAGTGTGGATAAGTCCCTCATATGCTTATTTTTTACAGCTACTTAACCGTTGAGCTATTTTTCGTCTTTTACAAGATGTATTAGTGTAATGCTTACTACTTTTAAGCAGATGGTAATTCTATTAAGTATTTTTTAATGTGTGCCTTTGAGTTATGAAATATCATATAAGTATTCAATTCGATACAGCTATATAAAAATTGTTTAAACTATGCATACTTTTTTTAAATATACAATAATTAAAAATTCTAAGCATTTTAATTTTATATTTTCTTCCCTTAATATTTGATTGCTATGACTTAAAAATCCATGTGGAACAAATCTGGTTAATGCTTATGCATTTAAAAGCGCATTTTCAACAAATCCATTCATGCATTTTTATTATATTTTTATACTTTTCTTTACCAAAACTTATTTTTTGCTATAGGAAATAAGTTAAAATCGATAATGGATGCCAATATTTCTTAGCAAACATCATTGAAATAAATTTTACACAATATTCTTAAAACTTTAAGATGTTCAAAAGCGCATTTTCAACAAATCTATTCATGCATTTTCATTGTATATTTATCTTTATATTTACCAAAATTTATTTTTACTTATAGGAAATAAATTGAAATTGATAATGGATGCCAATAATTCCTAACAAACATCATTAGAATAAATTTCACACAATATTCCTAAAACTTTAAGACGCATGGAATATTTCAAAGGTATGCAAAACTGAAATAAACACCATTTTGAAAATAAATAATTTAAAACATACTTAATTTTCTAATCGAAATAAACACCCACTTTATTTATCCACATAGATCTTAATACCATTTTATTCATATGTAGAAACGTATTTTGAACACAAAATGCAACAATGGTAAATTCACATTATGGTGATTTTTTTTCTGAAGTCCATCATGCATTAATTACTGATTTCGAAGTTTGTTAATCTTGAATATACAACATACCATTATTCTATAATGTGTAAAAATTCATTTAGACCGAATGTAAAATTGAGCAATGTAGCTTTCGAACTAAAAATAAAACGACAAGGTATTCTCATTCCAACGCAAGCATAACACGTGTGCCTTGGTGTGTTCAATCAGAATCCTGTTTGCTCTCTTGCCTCCTTTATACTGTTTGTAGCGAAAACAATCTCACTCCTCAATACATGAGGAACAACCCACAATTCACCTCGGAAAACTCCATTCTTTATTCCTGTTCTCCCATTGAAATAGTTCTCCAATATTTCTCTCCACAAAATGGCAACACGAGACTTTACTACAGAATGTTTATTTTTTTCCTTCTCAGAGACTTGTTGCTATTTCTATTTTTAGGATTCAGTCATTGAAAATATTGATCCAGTCTGGAAGATTGAGATTTAGAGAGGAAAAGATTGGAGGGCGCAGTATGTATACGGCAGCTTCAAATATATAAGCTATTGTGTCCTTAAGCGCATGTTCCTCCGCAACTGGATAAAATAAGGTTTGCTACGATATTGACTTCCGATTCTGGGGACTTTTTTATGAGTTTCTATATTCCTGATGCAAGAAAGTGGGTTAGTAAAAATTCATACTTTTGAAAATCATGGATGTCTTATTTATTATTTTTCTATTCCTTATCATTTGTTTTTATGCTGTTTAAACAGGATTTGCTGGGTCCGTATCTACTAGGTTTACTTCAATTTGTATTATGAGCTAAGTTCTGTCTCTTTGAAAGATTTTGCATTTTGATATGCACATCTGCGGATTCTCAAGTTGAACTTTGCTGTCGTATAAATCTATTTTCCGCAATCCCGTTTACATGCTAAGAGTACTTCCATTCGTTTGGAGTATATAGGAATGGCAATAGTGTGCTTGTAGTGAAGACAGTTACATATTCATTTTTTCATGTTAAAAAAGTTGTCTGTCTCTCGTTTTTTTTTTTTTTTTCGTGCGAGTCCTGAATGTGTGTTAGTGAAATTTTCCTTGATAAAGCACTTGTCAGTCCAAACGATTAAATGTTAAGCTTTATAATTTAATGCACTTATTAAGAGACATTTACGAATTAAATTTTCAATGTACGTTGATTTTCCAACCATAAGCGTTTCCAAGTCTATTTCTCTTTTATATAAAAGACAACGGTTTTCCGCATGAAAACATCCCCTAGCATTTTTTTTCTGCTCATACTGTCACATATGTGCGTCATCACCTCTTAGTAGTCCTGCTCGCAAAGGTGCGGCGCCTTCTCAGATCTGCATATTTGTGGTGCGCCCAGTTAGGATATAAGATGAGGCCCGATGCGTAATAGCTGATTTGAGTCATTGAAGCTATAAATATAACAATAGTAATCCATATGCCCCCTTTGGAGACACACAGGGGGAATGGGGGTTACTATTGTTATTTTTATTGCTCCAACGGCACGAATCGGTCAATGTGCACCGGGCCTTAGTGGTGAAAGGATGTGCCATCTGAAGCGATACACGATTCGCACTTTCTTATTCGTGCAACTGCTTCATGATTCAGGAAACTGGATTTTTGTGCTATTGTAGATTTGTAATTCTTTTATAGTAAAGTTCCGCTATTCCCAACTAGATGGGATCTAGATAGACACGGATCGGATTAATTTAAATTCGCCTTAAAATGCACTTAATACAAGTTTTAGATGGGTAAAACCATTAAAATAGTTGTTATATTTCCATAAATATATACAACTTTTTCTACAGCTTAATTTTTGGATTTAATAATACTGTATACGTAGATAAGTTATAACTTACGAACTGATGTGGGTTTAACAAAGCAAATAAACAACCATTTTTCTATATAAATAAAATATATACGTCTGACTCTTGAATTTTCATTTTGACTTCTATTCTTAAATCGGTGCATTTTGAACGTGTTGGCCTGCTATAAGAGTACAGAGACTAAACATCTTTTTTTATGGCTTAACAGACATTTTTTACAATTCTATGTTTAAAATATATTGTATAGGGTTATTTGGCTAATGCAAAGGTCACGGGATATAAATAAAATTTCATTTTATCCAAAAATTTGCACTAAGAAGATCTAGATGTGAAGACGAGAATAGCGAGAGAAACGACAATTTTTAAACATAAATGGCAGGAAAGTGGAATATTATACAATATTGTATGATATTATCCATTAGTAAGATACTGTATGCATTATAATCTCGACCGGACCGTAAAACACTATTTTCGAAATTCACTTCGGCTTACTGAGGAAAAATTGTCTCTCGGTGCCAGTAATTCACTGTATCTTTTCGTTTAAAGTTTTTATTAAAGGTTTCGAAGTGGCGCAAGCCACTTTCAGCTTCGAAAGTATCGGCAGCAAGCGATACACGGAATCAAGAAATCCGTTATAAATAAGTGTAATAAATAAGATCGTGTCGAGAATATACGATGTCTTAATTAACACATGCAACATTTTGCCTGAAGTGAATATTTTTCAACACAATATTCTTTCTTTTAAGAGATTTAGGCTCAATTGACAACAATGGGATTATCAGCCGCAACACTGGAAGCTTTTCGGAACTAACTAAAACAAATTTGATATCCAAACTATCCAAAATGTGCATTTTTTCATTTACATAAGCCTTCTAATTCGGCGTGAAAATATTGCCAACTAGGAGGAGTTTAGTACCATAAACACACAGCAGAAAGGTTTTCATTAGCTTAGGGAGCATGGAGATTCATTAAAATCACGAAAATGAATTTTTTAACTATTGCAACACATGTAATTTTCCACCAGATGGCGTTTCCTCCCTCCCTTCACTTTTGTTTATAAAAGAATTTTGAGTTATAAAACACTCTGAGGCGTGACCCATAATTTTTTTCAGCATGTTATAAATTGGTGCCAGATTATAACTGGTCGCAACTCAGTTGATGGGATATCCGAGTCGGCAACCAAAACAGTTGTTACTTACTCTGTATATTTCATGCTGAAATAAAGCGCACTCTACGAAAGAAACTAATTACTTTTATTAACAATAATTAAATCTATTTACATCTATTTACATACATTTCAGAAACAGCATTGTTTGTTAGCTAGAACGACTTTAAAAAAATATTTACTCCGTCTTCTAACTCAGTGTTCTTTTGTAAGCAAGAAAAAAAGAAATGTGACATCGCCATCTGCTGGATAATCCATTTGTTGCACTATTACAGTACTTTCTTAATATTATAATTTGCGAATGGGGGAAAAAACGATATTTTGGTGAATATATAGAAGTTACATATCTCATAAATGCGATATATTTTTAAACCACTTATGTTGTATGTTATGAATTAATGAAAGTTTGCACAGTCTATTTATATAATTAATTGCACGTTTTTTTTAATACCAATTTACTTAACTCTGAAACACACAATCCTGTTTGATTTACAGCATTACCTAACATAAACCGCTTGTCACATTGCTGAAAAAACTGTTCCAACTCAACTCGTTTCCACAGAAACCACTTACCGAAGAAGCATAATTTTGTTTTCTGACCGCGAAAGCGGTTTTAATGCTTTTGACGTATCTTTATGTTTCTTTCTGGGTATTCGTGACATACAAAACGAGGCATAATTTTCCTCCTCAATAAAATAGATAAAACAACTAATAAATATTTCAATACTTTTTCTATCCATTATTCCCTCCACAACTAAATTTTCTAACCTGGGATGGAAAATAAAATGCCAATGGTTGTTTTCACGTCATGTTAATCAATAATTAAACGTTTTACAGTGCGTAGATAATTAGATACCTTCGGGAGAAACGCTATATCGGTTATTTCCATAATTAAGTATCAAGGATACTTAAGCATGTGGCATCTGTTCGCAAACCGTTCATGTGTTGTATAAAATATTCAGCAATACTTAAAGCCGTTTTGGGGAAATGATATCGTTCTAAAATACTGTCTGTGAAGAATGACAATGTATAGTGAGTCAAAAAGGCAAATGCTTTCAGCGATAAATTCAGCATTTGGATTTTCAGTCAGTAAAGTGCTGTTGTTTTAATTTCATCCATTTTCCTGAAAGACAGAAGGATTTTTATCTCTGGAATTTATTTTTCATGTCTTTATAAGTCATCTTATCTATGAGATTTGATTTTCTGATTCTTTAGTTGAAGGAGGTTGCTAAATAAAAACATTTCTTAACCCTCTAAGCATCCAATTATTTTGATCTAACAGCTTTAACCGTTTACAGGACAATGTTCCCAATTGGGAATATGGAATTCAAAATTCATTAAAAAAATATCATTCATAATGTTCCGTAAAAATTGTTAATTATAATTTAAAGTAAGCTTGAATTTTCGACATAGAAATACCGTTTCAGATATAAAATAGGCAATGTGCAGAAATCCTAAATATGGGCTTTTTTTACATCTTAATTTCTGTGTAGCATAAAAATTCCTAAAAAATTAGTAAACAATCCAAATTTTCTAAAATTCCGTACACATAGTTCAAAATGTCCACGCTACTAATATCATATAAAACATAATTATATAAATGAGAAACGCATTTGCTATAATTCATTAAAATTCCATGTTCCCAAATGGGAACATTGGCCAGTCGTGACTATTCTGTGAAAGAAGGATTTTCCGTATTGGTGAGCTTCCAAAGAAAACAAAATGGAAAGAACAATTCTCTTATAATTCAGCAAAAGAAATCCCCTTCTGTTGTTAAAGGTTAAATGCTTTAGTTTAGGCGGAATTTTTTTTCTTCTGTAATCTGGGGGGAGGGGTAATTTTAAATTTGTCGGATAAGTATTTATGTATCTCCGAAATGATAATTATGTAGTGATTTTTTATTCTAATTAATATTTCCATCTCCTAATAATTAAAAGATGTTCTCATGCGCAGAAGGAAAAAGATACGCATAGAATAACAAATTGGTTTCAAAAATATATTTCTCTTCTAGATGTGGTTTATCAGTTGTATAAAATGTAAGAAATTACCGCCATATCTTCGCAAAAAAAAATGGTGGTTATTTTATTTGAAAATGTACTAAATATATATGTTATTTCTGAATGGCTATTGCATACAGAAACTCATAGGAAACATAACCAACTTACTCTTCTGGAGTTTTGTCTGGAAGTTACAATTATCAAGTTAATCACTACTTGAATCAAATACGATTTATACCTACTATATAATCAGATGACCACCTCCTCTACTGAAGTTAAGATATAGCTTAGAAGGGTCGTCTAATTACATACATGATTCGAATTTCACACGCGAATCGTAGCGGCGTGTTCTTCTTTAACCCATATTTTACCACATTAAGAAAAAATTAATATTTTTCCAAAAAAATTCTATCACAGACTAATGAAACATCAAGCAAAAGTATAGAATTAAAAAACTTCAGAAAACTTTATCGGTTGTCTTTTTGCAAGCTGTCCTATATATAGGACGATGGTACAATCCACTACTACATGCTTTGCAGTTAAGCATCTTGGTTTACGTGAAATAGCAGTAAATATTCAAAGCAAAGTCCTATATTACATTTTTGGCAAATAGTTAAGGGTTTTCTTGTACAGTTTTTAAACTGTCATTGGCGTTGTTTTCCATTTACTAGAAAGGGTTCACTTTGGAATTTGGACTAATCGGGATTTTTTTTTCGAATGCCCAAACTCATTCTTGCATCATTGCGAGGTACACACAATCCCATGTAAGCAATTGTAAAATATCGAAGAAATTCGAGGAGTTCTACAACTTGTTCTGGAGGAAACGTTTTTAATGTTTCTAAACCAGTGCAACCAGTGATGTCTCAAATGCATTTTTTAATAATGATCAATACCACTTTTTTCTTACATGGATGAAAAATATGTTTTTATGAGATTGTCCAACAACTCTACACCATTTTTGTACAAATTATACGGAACAACACACAATGATATGTCTACTTTCTGCTTTGCACCCTTCATTCTTCTTTCTACATTTTTAAAGCCTCTTTTGTCGTCAAAATTGGTGATCAATGAGACAACTCTATTGTCAATCCATCGAACAGCTTAAATTTAAAATAGGGCATTTTGTCATTCTATTTTCCTTAACTGTTCCTGTAACAAAGAAACGCTTGCTTCTGAGAGACCAAAAAGATCAAACGACGTAAAAATGTTATCCTTATAAATTTTGTGGTTTGCAGGAGTTTCAACAAAAGACAGCCAATTTTCAACTACTTCTTCTTGAATCTTTTCGTCAAAAGCAGCACGACCATGTTCAATGCTTCTGCAGGCATCGTCAACTTTTTAATCATCAGTGACAATTTCTGGAACATGTGGTAATATTATAATTTAAAAATCACTATCATCATATTCATAGGTTAATGGCATTAAATACTCAAAAGCTTCTTCAGTTAAAAATCTCCGACTCATTTCCAATACTGTTCTGGAAGGAGCGGATGTGAAATCATATCACACATAGAACATTAGTATTCTTTTCCCTACAAAAGATAGCGTCAGCACGTGACCAAAACTCTCGACCAAAGAAACAGAACAAATATATTACTCAAGACTCACCTACAGGTTCATGTTCCTAGCAAACTAGATGCTATTGAGTTTTGCAATAAGTAAAACATAGATATTCTAATCCTTTTCCCCGAAATTTTAAACGCCTTTGTATGGGTGTGCATAGTAGGGGATTTTACTATCGTTCTATATATAGGACAGCACCTAAAATGTTTGTAAAACCGGTTTTAATATAGCTTTTTGTTTGCAAATTTTACTCAGAAATAACATACAAGACATGCCATGAATAAATTTGAAAAAAGAAATTAAATTGTATTTTTTTCTCATAATTATTTAAAACAAAAATATAATTCTTGTCAAATAAAGTAGCAGAAATTAGGCAAATTCAAAATTCTTAAAAAATTTAAAAATGATCAAAATTGAACTTAAAAAGATAATAAATAGCACTTATCAATCTTAAAATATACTTTAGAAGCGGAATTTAAATTAAAAATGCGATATTGTCTATGAAAATTCGACAAATCTGAGCTGTCCTATATATAGGACGATGGTAAAATACGGGTTAACCTGGGGCAAAAAAGGATGGACCTCAAACACGATCAAAACTTACCCTTTGTATATCGTAGTAGGGTGGCCCTTATTATTTAATGTTTTAATTTCAATTCGCACACCCTCCAATTTTTTCCCCTTTTATTCTAAGAAACATTTAGACACCTCATTTGTTCAAATCAGAGGTTGTTATCACGTGCCGCATCGCGGTAGGAGTGGGAATCTTGTGGGTGCAGGCACCGCGCTCCATCCTCCACCGGCGACTCGCCCTCAGTCTTTTCCTTTCCTTATCCATCTCGTGAAAAGTGATAGTCATTGCCTTATTGTAACAACTCGAGTAAATATGCATAATTTCTAGAAAATACAAGATTACAGTACAATAAGGGCAAAAAAGGGTATTGTATTTGAACTACTTCCCAGAATGCCATAGAATACCGTTATAAGGTTTTATTTATTTTTTTTTACTTTTCTGTGCAAAATAATTTTTTAATCATTTAAATTCAGAAATTTTCAATTGAATCAATATATGTACTTAGTTATAAATATATTTTTACAATACTTTGCTTATTAAATTCAGTTTGATCATCAATGTTTTTCATGTTAGTATCTATTGTAATGAGCTTAATCAGAAGTGGCCAATGTTCGCAATCGGGAACATATAAAAAAAACATGTATCAATTTTTTTTATTCACATTTTATTAATTGATATCACTAAACTAAAACATTAGAAGGTGAAATATGCAAAAAAAGTAATTAAAAAATAACCTGAATCTGAAATCGGTCTGTAAACAGTTGAAATTAATTTTTTATGCAAATAATTATATCTTTATTGGATTTAATCAAGTCTTTGAAATCTTAAGAATATTTTATCCATCGTAGTTTAAGAAATTATAAACATCAACATGAATTATAAAATCGAGTATATATTTTGCACTTCTTCGCATTGGGTAATAAATATGGTACAGGTAGACAATTTTAGTAGCAGGAATTTGAGGAAACATGCGAAATTTCAATTATATATCATGTCGAAAAAACTTCTTTAGGATTTAACAATTTCAAGTGAATCTTAAAACTAGAGTGTGCTCTTTAAAGTGAAACTTCAAAACGACTTTTAGAAGTCAAAAGATAAACCAAGACGGATGGCAGTTCGTACTAGGAAAAATACAAATTCTTGTGATGTTTCCACAGTGAACATAATATTTCCATTTCCATGAACCTCCAACTAATAAAAACCCAGTCAGCTTGAAAACAGAATTGTGGAAAATTTTTTCCTACCCACCTATTCGTCTGAAAGAGGAATCCGCATAAATGCGTTTCAAAATGCAGTACCTTTCCAATTTCAACGCAGAATAAAAGAATATAAAGCGTCCCCAGAGGAAAAGGCACCGAAAATCCGGTTTAAGCTGCTTAAAAACCAAGGTTGAAAAAAGAATGAAATAGTAAATAAAATATCCTTGAGACCTTCAGAAGCAACTCAAAAGTATTTACAAAGTCATTTTCTGTTTTGGGACATAGAAACAACATGTTACCAAAATAGAAAAGTCAATATCGTACCAAACCTTATTTTATCCTGGTACATGGAGACATACGCTTAGCGATGTAAGAGCCGTACTATATTTCTAACCGATGCATTCTGCGACCTCCACTCTTTCCTAGTTTCACTCTCAATCTTTCGAGGTTCAATCAATATTTTTGAAGATCTGAGCCTTAAAATATGAAGTGGGATAAAGTTTCTGGCAGGAATAAAGAAAGCGCAAAGCAATAACTTTCCGTGTTGCCATTCAGTGAGGAGAAATATTGGGCGACCATTTCACTCTTTAGAAAGCGTGAAGAAAATAGTTTTATAAGATGTGTTATAGATAGCATTCCTTGTTTCGTGAGGATTTTGCGTCGAAATGAGGTGAAAATGTAAACTAGATTTTCATTGACAATGCGTCTCCAAAAGGTATGTTCACTTTGGACAAGAAATGACCGCGCAGGTTTAGTTTCAACTAATTGCGTTCAATTGCGTAAAGTTTCATGTGATTTTTGGTTGATGAGTGTAAGTGTATTTGGAGTCATATTTATTGTTGTTTGTTTTCTCAGAGTAAATGTGAGTTTATTTTTAACTTTAATCGTTATAGATATTTTAGGCTTATCAAATTTTCTGAAGAGTTAGTCTGAAATTAAATGATATATAAATCAATATTTATATTTTCAAAATATTGTATGGAAATTTCTGAATTTGGCTTTCTGAAAAATACGTCTCATAGTTTGTCAAAAATATTATGAATATCTATTTTTAAGAACAGTAATAATAAATAAATTAAATATATCTGAATTAAGATAAATATTTTCGAAGATAAAAAAGAATCTGTGATTCTAATCTATTAAGAAAATACTGTCCTTTCAATCCAGTAACACATAATTTAATTATTTTTTGTCAGACATATATGTGTGCCATTTATCAAACAATTAAAAAAAGAAAAATGTTTCATGCAGTTAACCAGTTACTATTTGTGTATCGAAATTTGCACATAAAGTTATATTTTCTAATGGTTTGCATATTGCTTTGGATTTCAGTACAGTATTTGAAAAATCCAGCACTGTTATTTGACTACTTTGAAGAAAGGCAATTTTTGAAAGAAAAATTTTTTGAAAATGCTTTATTGACACTGGACATTAATAAATATATAAGAATAACTGAAAATATTTCTGGCTATTTTACAATATACTTTACAAGATTCGGAGTAACATTATCTTAACTAATATTTAATTTAATTATCTAATTAATCTTATTATCTTTGAACTAACCCATTTACATCTGCAAATGAAGTAATAGTCACCCAACAACTATCAATTATCCTCGGTCACGAATAATCTTCTTTCGCCGTATTTGTAATGGTTTCCCATGTGTGTGATTTTATATCCAAATTCAATGATAATCCAGTTTGACCTTTTATGATTTATTCATAACACACACACATAAACACCATTACGACAAAACATATAAGATGGAAACATCACATGACAGAGAGCCTGATCAAAATCTACACCCGCTTGAGGGTAGGGCCAGTAGGAATCTGAAAGTGAATCCCTTGGTGGTAGGGATAACATTCTACTTTTCCCTTTCCAGGGATTACTGTAGCCAAGTTGTCAGAGGATTCACCTACTACCATAAAATACTTCATGTCTTACTAGTAATACAGCAGTATTTCAAAGCCAGAAAATTACCATATTAATTAATTAGAATAGTTTCATTTTATTTACTTTGCAAATGCAAAATGCTATTTTATGCATATTTATTACATTTAATATCTGAGAAAAATCAATTATAAACAGAAACAAATAAGATGAATGTTTATTTGTCTCTCTGTTTTACTTTTATACATATCTACAGATTTTGACCGATTCTAATGAAATTTGGCACATGTGCTGTTGAAATCAATACATAAATAACATACAACTTTTCAAAGTTCAAAAGTTATTTAAAATTTCATTTCATTAAAAATCAATCAATTGTTTGCGCTCCTCTTCTATTTGTTTTTAAAATTTTCATCTGTCAAACATCAATTTTACACCATTTTAAAATTCAAGAATTGTTTTTGTGTCCAGTCTGAGTGTTACACTATTTGTTCCCTATTTTAAGAAATTTTATAATTTTATTAATGATTTGCAACAATATTTTTCATGTTAGAATGAAAATGAAACTATTTTCATAATTTAGTACAGATGCATCTCAGCGATATTTTATTCTCCATATTATTCATTTCGCGCTAGACGAAATTTTATATTTTATATTAATTATTTCCGCATGTGACAATTTATTATATTTCCTTGCTTTAACCTTATTATTTTTCATTAGTTACTTTTTATTTTTTCTTTCATGTCTTATTTTGTAAATATATTTCCCAACGTATTTTTGTGTTTTAAAGATTAAAATTTTACGTATTTAATGAATATTAAAAAACTTCAGCTGTTTGTCTTACTGGTTTGTTAACATTTTTTCACCATTTCCACAATTCCAGCAAGTATTTTTACGCCATTATCTCTTTCCATTGTTAAAGCTATGGTTAATAAAGATTCCTTTCTCTAATATTTTAGCTCCAAATTAGATTTTTATTTACCTGTATTTTTATGTTATATATATTTTAAAGTACCCTACTCAATTCAAGCTCATTGAAAAAGTTATATTTTATTTATTTGATAAGTTTGCTTTTGTGATATGATTTTTGTATAAGCTTCGAATTGATGTTTTTATAGCGAGATAACGAATTTTTGCTTTGCATTTTAATTACAGGTATTTAATTTATTTTTAATTTCGGATTTATTATAATTAGGGTTACTTTTGTTTTAGACATCTCAATTTTTAAAAAAGATAAAGATATTATTTACTCTTCACAATTCTAACATTAACCCGAGAGAACGCGCGCCTTTTTAGCGGACAAAATGACGCGCTGGGGTCATAAAATGACCCCAAACTGAAATTCATCCCTGCGCTGTTAAAAACATTATATTTTTAGTTTTAAAAATAACGCTTTTGACTTTTAGACATTAAGAATGCAGTGCTTTCTAAAAATTTAAATCTACTCCATTATTATCCACTAATAAAGCACGGATATCTAGAGAGTCCGTTTTTCGTGCATCAGTCTTAAGTGAAAAGTTTGGTGCACATTTCTCAATAAATATATTTGGACACTCTACAATTTAACTGTATCTTGTTATCGTTGATAAATAACACCCAACTCTTCACAGGGCTTGTCACATCTTTCGCTCGTCCTTTTGTTCTAGGTAAGCGCGATAAAATATTATGACAGCAATTACGAATATTCTGTCAAAATTTTGTTTCTCTACACAGTATGCCATCCTCTTATGAAAATTATTCCAAGTTATTCACTTCTTTATTTCCAGAATCTTCGTTCTGTTCCGATTCCGTATCATGTTGTCTGAAACTTTCATGAAAAATTCACTTTTAAAACATTTTTAGGTCCATTGTCTTCATTGTCAAAGTCTGTATCTTTATCAGTTTCAACTTTAGCAAGAAGTCTACGTAAACTCTAAATTTCTTTTTTCGTATGGAATCGGCATTGTGAGAAACAAATAAATACTTCAATTCGGCAAGGAAAACAACGAGCTGACCGTGTGAGCCGCGTGAAATAATTGGTCTGTGGAACATACGGAAGGACGCGCGGGGTCATTCCATCCCAGTAAGTGACAAAACGTGCATTAGGGGACGAAAAATTCCGGAAATACTGAGAAAAGGCAGAGGGGGTGTGACTAATTCAGCTGCTGATACGAAAGAAATTAATAGGTGGCTAGTTTTCTAGGAATCGGAGTTTTTCGAGGCTTTGGGGTCATAAAATGACCCCCGCGGGTTAACCTCTTTACGAATGATGTTTTTAAAATTTTTCTTGATCTGTGTTTTGAAAATTTACATTCATTTCTAGAGTATTTCATCATATTATTCTTTAACCAAATATATTTAACGAAGGAGATATTTTGCAATTTTTCTCATTTGTTGGTTTTTGTTGTTACATTTGCCACGAGCAGACATTTAGCTCAAAACAGCTAATATTAAAATGCTCTATTTCGAAAATAGATATAGATAACTCATTTTCGCATAAATTTCAACTTGCTTTATATGCCTATTTTTAATTCCTTTCTATTCTTATCATTCTACAACGGGGAAATATTAAATAGCTATGCATTCCGTATCAATAGTTTAACTGCCATGATAGCCAATATTCTGCGCAAACAAGCTGGTCGCCGAAGGCGGTTAGTCAGTAAGAAACGGAAACACAAAATTTATCGTTCTGAATTAATGCGAGGTTAGATGATCCGGCTGGAAATTCCACATCAGAGATGAGTAACCACTAGTAGAATATTAATGTCTGTGATGCAAATGGATGAAAAACATTTAATTATTTAATGAAACCTATATAATTGTTTAATAAACCTACAAACAAAAATAATCATTGCAAGATTAATCTTCCCCGAAATATAAGATAAGATAAGTGCATTAGAGAAAGACAATTATTTGACTTTTCAAAGTTTTTATTTATCTCCAAAAGCTATATCTACTCACTGCCCGGCATCTTTCCGTCTGAAACGTGAAACTGAGTTCGACGAAAATAGGATTTGCCTTTCGATCATGGGTTGTCCTTCGAGACGGATGAATAAAGAAATAGAAAAGAGGAAAATGGATTTCGGAAAAAGAGTTTAAACGAAAGATTTGGAGTTCAAATCGAAGAATTTTCTT
>BGPR01023952.1:0-23515 GCA_013235015.1 Araneus ventricosus | reverse complement strand
CTGTCTCTATAGCTATGGAGCGTACACAAGGAGAGAGGACACAGAATTAAGTTCTTTGGCCTAGTGCTTAGAAATGCATAAATCCTGCCCTGCGGCCACTTTCAAGAGAGTTGGTTTCTCGCAAATAAAAAAAAATGTAAAATTTAAATTGAAAAGTAATTTTAAAAAATGGCAAAAAATTAGAAGCTAATCTAAACACACTAATACAAGGTTTGCCAGGGCTGTTAAGTCTTCTAGCCAGCAACAAAACGAACTGAATCACATTTAACTGCAACTGAATTTGACAACATGTAAAGCGCATTAAGAATAATGTTCTGAAATTTAAGCACTGCTTGATTTTATTTTTAATAAATTCTAGTACACTGCTCTTGTAAATTATATGAAAGCGCAAAATTAAATTACTTAGAAATTTTGGCAAAAACAGGACCAAGGGGCGTTGGAGCCCCGCCCCCCCCCCCAAAGTGGCGAGCAGGGGCGGCTTGTGCATAGGGACTGCGGTACTGTAGCACCACAACTTTTTCCATTGTGTAAATTTAATCAATTTATTTTCATTTCTCATTTAATATTTAAATTTATCAACAATCTAATGAAATTTTGTATTAAACAATTACGATATTCAAATGAAAAGCGAAGAAAAACTTACGCAGGAAACGAAGTCCCTTATCTTAGTTTTTCACTACCCGAAGAAAAAGTGCAAAGGAGAAAGTAACAATTCAAACGGGAACTATGGATCATCGCAGCACTTAATTCGGCCTGCGCGGATGCGCAGTCGCCCTGCGCAGGTTTTTCCTACCTTTCTCTACCATAATTTTAAGCTTAAAGGTTACTGTCGAAATCGTACAGTAATATTATATATAGTTAAATATTTTACAAACAATTAAAACTCAAATAATATCATTGTCAGTATATACACCTATTAAACCAATAATTAAAATTATATATATAACAGAAAAATATTCCAGATTCAAAGCATGTTTATGTTATTTAATTTGAGACATTAAATTTAAAAATAAATAATAAATATAACTAATTTTCCAATTCAAAGATCTAGAGTATTGTCAGTATTGTTTTTTGTTTTTTTGCTTTTGTTGAATTCAACTCAATATGTTACTTTTTAAAGCTGTCGGGTCTTCTTTCTCTTATTATATCCCATTTAGGTTTTTATATCCATAAAATTTGATATTTATTCATTTTGAAGGTGAATCGCAATTTCTTTGTTTTCCATATGGCTCTATAGATGGCGCCACATCCAAAGAACGTTCACTCAGGTCATCATCACTTCAATCCTTTAAAATAAAATATATTTTATTTTAATTTTACTTTCTCGTATACAAAATTATGTAGAGAAAATGCTGCAATCCTCAATAACATCCCTCAGCGAAAACATTCTTGGCTCTATTAATGAGTTTATTCAATCTTGACCTGTTCTCAGCGACACTCCTATTAATTGTCGTTTGTGCTATTCTAATTTTGTGTTTAACCCCTTAACTTATAGTTTTTCTACGGGACCGGCCTTAGGAGATGCGGGGCCCAACTGGAAATAATTTTGGACCTAACCCCGTTATATTTAAGTTTTAAAAGAAATAATACATAATGGATAAATAAACAATATGAAATTTTAATTAATTAATTTATTTATTTATAAGATTTTATTAATGAAAAAAATAATTTTAATAAACTTACTTAGTCCAGGAACGGATTTACACATTTCTACGCCCTTGGCAAAAGCATATTTTGAGACCTTCTATCGAAAAAGTTAATTTATAATTTTGAATTTAATATAATATAGTCTATTTCTGAAACTTATACATAGGGTAACCATAAGAATCGTCACCCAGTCCTGCAGTAGTGCATCCGGGTAAATCTGGAACACCGGCCGCCACGACAGCATAGTGAGGCACTGAGGTTTCTGCATAATAGCCTCCATTACGAGCGGCTCATGATAACAGGGGTACGACCTGAATTCGGAAGTGGGCCCAAAGAGCCCCACTATTGTGCCCCATTATTGTGCAATCGGGTTGATGAGAGCCTGCTTACTTATACGGAAGCCTCTCTTCCGCGAACACGAGGTATATTACAATCTACAGGGTGTCCAACAAAGGACTCCCTCATTTTAAAATTAAATAACTCGGCAACGGAGATCGATATAAGAACGAAACCAGTGATATGCTTAGTCTGAAAGCCGTAAAAATCTGATACAAAAGTTTCAAAATTAGTTATAAATGTTGCCGACAGGTGGCGCTGTACGTTGTAATAGCTATTCAGAATCCGATAAGAAATCTATAAACTGTCCTTGGCAAGCACGAAAAATGCCTAATTTGAATCGATTGTGATGTGATTGCAACGATTACTTGCAAATGACAGTTTATAGCTTTCTTCTCGAAATCTGAACTGCGATTACAACGTACAGCGCCACCTGTCGGCAACATTTATAACTAATTTGGAAACTTTTGTATCAGATTTTTACGGCTTTCAGACTAAGCATATCACTGGTTTCGTTCTTATATCGATCTCCGTTGCCGAGTTATTTAATTTTAAAATGAGGGAGTCCTTTGTTGGACACCCTGTATATAATCTTTGAACCACCGTCAATTTTTCCATCAGAGATCGGGGGGGGGCGCCTCATCTTTCGTTCGCAAGTCGGTGAATTTTTGGAAATCATTTTCATTTGAAGCTAGCGTCGCACTTGCTTAATATCACGACGTTCACCTTTTTTTAAAAAAAAGTAAAAAAAAAAGATGCATAATATTTCAATTATTGATTATTTTGAAAAAGAATTTTAATTATCTTTTAAAGCGCAAATGTGTAAAATTAGGGAACACATTGAGCAACAATACAAAATCTTTGAATATTACGTGAAATGCATTTACACTGAGCACTTTCTGAATATCAAGACGCTCGCATCTTCTTTTAAATTACTGATTATTTTGAAAGGACAAATGAAATATCTTTTAAAGCACAAATGTGGTAAAATATTGAGAAAACGTGGAGCGACGTGATTGCTAAGTGAAAGACATTATCTTCAGATAAAACAATTTTGTTTAAAAACAGGTCTCAACAGCAATTTTATTCTGTGCTGCTAGCACCTTCCAGAAATATTTTAAACTATTAAAAAGGATGAATCTGCCAATAGATAAAAATTCAGTCTTTTCTGAGGCAATCTACATTTTTCAAAACATTCACCAAATCGCATATTTTTACTAGAACGAATGAAGCACCACATTTCGGGGAATGTCCTGTCTCATCCAGTGCACAGCGGTTCGCTCTTGATATGATAAACGATCGCAGTGGCATCTGGTAGTAGAAAGTAGTTTCTCTCCCCACCTCATCGAAAGGAGATTCCAGGTCGACGCCGTATTTTTTGTCTCCGGCGTTCAAAGCCTTTGTTTTCAATCAATTAGACTTTCTCACGAAATGTTTTATTTTTTCAAATTGCTATTCATTCTTCATTTAGTAAGCAACCTGTACATTCACCAAATCGCATATTTTTACTAGAACGAATGAAGCACCACATTTCGGGGAATGTCCTGTCTCATCCAGTGCACAGCGGTTCGCTCTTGATATGATAAACGATCGCAGTGGCATCTGGTAGTAGAAAGTAGTTTCTCTCCCCACCTCATCGAAAGGAGATTCCAGATCGACGCCGTATTTTTTGTCTCCGGCGTTCAAAGCATTTGTTTTCGATTCATTAGACTTTCTCACTAAATATTTTATTTTTTCAAATTGCATCTTCATTTAGTTCAAACTTCTTCATTAATTCAATCTTCATTTAGTAAGCAATCTGTACATTCTTAAAAAAAAAGGGGGCGTGGGAACGATTGCTATCTCCACAAGTCGTAAGGCATTATCTAAGAGTCACAGAGATAAGAATAGGTAAGTTTATTATGTGCTTTCAAACTAATATCGGAGCTGATTGAAACAAATGAAAAATCTGTAAAATATAAAAGTGTTTTTTTTTCTCGTTTTTGTAAGTATAATAAGGAGATTCCATTTTGGACTTTTAATTGCGCATATATATAATAATACTATTACATTACTAATTAAAATTATTTGTCATCCTATCAAAGAAATTAATAAATTTTTCAATCTAAGAAAAGTCAATAATCGAGTTAAAAATGCAGTTTATACCTATTGGTATGCATGGGTTTTATTTTCCATACACATCGCAATGCAGTATTTCCAGAAACTGGAATTCATAGCATTAATACTTAACAAAAAATTAATGTTAACCGGGTATGACGAAATACTTCAATGGGAAACGAAAGTTAATTTCCCGGTTAGTCAACTTCCACTGGTATCAATGTGATTGTAGAGGAAGAACCGCTCACTGCGCAAACCCACTACTTCTCCTACCCATATAGCTTAATTTGTAGAACAATAGAGAACTATTGCTCTCTCTCTCGGAACGAATACTCAGGGAATTGAAAAAAAAAAAATTTCATGATATTTTTAAAATTATATATTCTGAATTTTCCTTATAATAAACTGGTAAATTACATGGATATCATTTTTCATTTAAGCTTGCGTCTGCATTCCTTGAATATCTCAACGTTCGCCTAGTTTTATACTATGGAACATAATTTCAATTATTCATGATTATGAAAAGTTATTTGAATTATCTATGAAAGCAAAAATGTCGCAAAATTTTTAGAAAACATCAAGCGACATTATAAAATCATGGAATGCGAGGTGAAATAAGTATACTGCAGATAAAACAATTTTGTTTAAAAACAGGTTACAATATCAAAATTTTTAAAACATTTTAAAATCGATAAATTTGGCGAGTGGAAAAAATTGAAACCTCTTTCAGCAATCTATATTTTTAAAAAAAATCGCCAACTCGCACGATATTATGGTCACGAATTAAGCCGAGCATTTTGCTTGCAGTATGTTCAGTTTCGTCAAGGGCTAAGAGGTTTCATTCTGAATCTGATCGCAGCGCCCTCAAGTGGTGCTTGTGGAACTATTCACTTCAATTTATACCTTATCGAAACGGAAATCTAAGGTCTATGCAGTATTGTTGTCTCAGACGTTCGACGCCTTCCTGTTCTATGGATGGGATTTAATCATTAAAAGTTTTAATTTTTGAAATTGTTTCAGGAGTTTTCATTTATTAAAAATTCTATACATCGTGAAAAAAGAAAAGAATAGAAAAAAATCGATGATCTATCTCTCATTCTTGACGAATTCCGGAGTACCCGCCCCTCGAAGAGGTGCTACGTCCATTCTGGACGAGTACTGAGTCGAACATGGCGATAGATATCTGTCAATGAGCTGTATATGATTCATTTCAGCAGTGAGGAGGCAGGGGTGGGGTTGCGTACACTGGAGCTTCTGAGAAGCTAGTTCCTTCGCATGGTATACTCAAAGACAGGCCAAGAAGCTAACAGAGATTACGCTATACTTCCGGCGCTGCACCGATAAATGACGTAGTTGGTGTTTCTACGCGTTTTGGGGTTACTTTCTATTAGAATTCGCCAACAACCAGAAGTAGATTTTCGTTGCTTCGTGTGCGCCAACGTTTCGTTCTCAAAGCAAAAAAAGAAAGTTGCGATATTTTTTTTACTATTACATTGTTTTTAAATACATGATTTGTGCAATATTGATTAAAGGAAGACTGAGAAACACCAATAGACACTATATTTAAAATTGTATACAGCAGAACATTCTATGCAAAAAAAAAAAAAATTAAACCAGCCATGCTTTCATGTTTTTTTGAAATAAAGGATGCATAATTTTTTTAATAATTAAAAGGAAATTTAATTAAAAAAATAAAATATTTACAATAAATAATGCTCGAATAATAATCGAAGTACAACTCAAATTTTAAATTCAGTAAAACTTTTTTTTTCACTCTTCTAATACGGAGTTTTGAGAAGTTAATGTATGCACATTGGATGTTTTATATTATACAACATAACCGAAAGCTTCATATTCTATTTTAAATATTTTTCTTAGCACTCTTATAATATTTTTCATTGTATGCAAATATTTTTTGGATAAACATGCGCACAAATGAATCCGTTAAATCTAGAGTTTAACATTTAGTTTTCATAGATAAACAGATTGAGCCAAACATATAAAATGCAAAAAATAATATGCTGTGTTACATGCTGGGCAGTATTCTATATATATGTAAATTAATATCAAAAATATTAATTTACATACACAATATAAATTGTACATCCAAATATTTATATTAAAACCAATACATTAAAAGATTACAAATCCCTACAAATTAAATGATTACAGAAATTATTAAATCTACAATAAACAATAATGCAAATACTGAAAAAAGATAAGATCAATAAATAATTTCAAAAACAGCGATATTTTAGAAGTTGCTACCATATAAAAATGATAAAAAAAAAAAAAAAATTAATTAACAGCAATAAATTCTGTTACATTTTCTGAGTAATCATAATCACGCCAGCACCAAGAGAGATTATTCGCCAAATGTGAACTTCGAAGAGACAGAGAAAAAAAGCTTTTTCCCCGAATGCTCCCAAGGTCATCTTCGTATCTTGGTTCTCCGTAATTTCCGACAGAAGGCGGAGAAAAAAAGATTTAAGAAATTAAATAACGTGCGTTTTGAAAATAGATTTTTATTGCAGAGAATGTCGGATTTTGTTATTTAAAGCAAAATTCTGTTGAAATATGTCAATTACTTTTAAAATACATTAGAATAATTGCAGGACTATTTCACTTGGCGGAAGAATACCATCCATAGCTTCCACTGTATAACATTCTTGAGTTGTCTTGCACTTATAGTTCTGAGAAAAACTGATTAGCAGGACCGACTTAGGAGATGCAGGGCCCAAATGGAAATCATTTTAGATAACCCAGTTATATTTAAGTTCTGAGAAATAATATATAATGAATAAATAAACAATATGAAATTTTAATGAATAAATTAATAATATTTATTGTAAATGTTTTATAATTTAAAAGATAATTTCAATAAACTTACTCAATTAATAATACAAAATTTATTTTAAAGAATTCAAAAAGTGAGATATTTTTTATTGCTTTTTTGATGGGATACATTGGAGAACAGTTAAGTTACTCGAATGAATTTAAGTGCCTTAAAAAATTATTTATTCAGGATCACTAAGGATGCGAAGTATGGACTTATTTAACTAACACAAAAAATTCGGAAATAATATATCCAAAAAAATTACAATTTTCAGTCTTGACTTCGAACTAAGCAAAAAGATTTTCAAAATAAAGTAAAAAAAAAAGTTGGATTGTGCATATGATATTTTAACATTATGCCAGAAAAGAAAATCAAGGGATGACCAAAGAAATAATTATAGTTAGCGAGGAATTCGAATTAAAAACTTCCAACTTAGCCAAGTTCCATTAGAAATTGGCTGTAATAATAACGGCAGCTTATATTGTATTCGAATATTAGCATTAGGTATGCATATTTTTAATAGAGAAAAAAAGAATGAAAAGTTACCGAACTTTTTCAAGGAATAGATTTTTTGTTCATGTTTGAGGTCCCATAGCCCGCAAATTCCCACGAGACCCGCCCCCCCCCCAAGAACTCGCCGAAAGCGAGAAGTGAAAGGAAGCCGCGGTGTCGTAAAAACGATCCTGTATTACATAACTCGGAGGGGTTTGAAAGGACCGCGCCGAGTGACAGTTGAAAGATCACCCAGGTTGACCGTCAAAGAGAACTCATTGCGTTGTGGCTCTTTCCAATGACGAAACGGGAAGGGGAGCGCATGTTTGTGGTTGGTTAAATTGTTCGTCACCCGGACAAATCATGGAGACTTTACCTTTCGGCCACACCTCAGAGGGCATGGTCAAAGGGGTTTTTAAGACGGAATTTGGAAGACGAGAGGAGGACTCGAAGACTCGAGAAGAGGAGATTGAGACGAGATTGAATTCGGAGTCTGATTCCGATCTCGATTCTCGTGAGCGGTGATTTTGAAGTCAGACCTCAGCTCGAGATTCTGTACTTGTTCGGGCGCCTAATCCCGTGAAAACCGATAGCCAACCCTTGGCTGAATAAGCTCTTAGAGAGCTGGAAAGCATCTTTGGATTTATCCTCGAAAGTGAGGGCGCAATACCTCACTGCAAATTATCTATCTTGATAAGTCACATAACTTTTTGGAAGTTGTACCAACGTTTGAGCGTAGAATCCCTCAAATTCCTATTTCCGGTCATCGGACTTTGAACTCACCCTGAGTTGAACTTTACTGAACTTTATCAGTTTTCTTACGAGTAGACTCACAGTTAAACTGCGATTGATTCCAGTTTTGAACTTTTGATTTTGACTCTCCCTATCTCATCCTGAGTTATGCAGATTTTATGAATGATATTAATTTTGTACATCCTTTGTAAAAAGTTCATTAACCAAGAAGTCATAATTAAAATTAATATCCTTTATTTTATCCGTGTCTTGTGATATCTAATCATACCCCAGTATCACTGGGCTAAGACCTTACAATGTCAACGATTTAAGATTGTGACAATTCATAAAATTCCTGAAACAATTTACGATTTGAATAATGTATTTTCTAACATGTAACAACTATGCATATTTCAAAAAGGCTCATGTACAGAATCGCAAGAATCAAGCTGTTTAATTGCTAAATGTATGTGTGTAGTTCTTTATTACTAGTCTAATTTTTTAAATTAAAAAATTGCTAAAAGAAGAAATTTTTTACAGTGAAGTTGGGGCAGGAAAAAATAACTCATTCAGATTAAGTACAACAGAGAAAAATTTAAAATGTTCAGCTTCTAAGTGTTATTCAATTGGCTGTAATAAATGTTAGCAACCGCATAATTAAAACATATATGTTCACTTCTAAACACTTTAAATATACTCCTTCACACTGAATTAATATTTGTTCCTCTATTTTATAACAAATAGCAACCTAATGGTTTTATATCAAATTAATAATCTTTTTTATAATAAAACAAATATTTTTAACAGTGTATATTACGATTAATGTTTATAAACGAAATTAAATTGATTAAAAAATGTATCACATATCTCCAGGTTTCTGATATATATATTTCGATTAATTTAATTCCTGGGGAATTTAAATAGTTATAAATTACTCTCTCACTATGGATTTAAAATAATTTAGAAATGTTTTCTTAGATTTAAAAATTTAAAAAGAATATGTAAAGTAAGCCAATAGTAAACTATTTCATTTTTAAATTTCTATATAATTCTTCTGTATTACAAATTTTGTTTAATTCTAAAGAATGAAGAATTAGTTTTACCTAGAATAAATGTATTCTTAAATAAAAACAAATCTACATTTGTGTGTCTTATAAAAGTCTCAGAAGCTGACTGTCTTCGAAAATTTCCTATATCTTAGGACAGTCAAAGCTGTAACGTGTAACGGTTTAGTAAATTTGCTGTATGACGCTTTTCACAGAAAGGAAACGAAAATACCCATGTTCGAAAACAAATTAACATAGAATCAAGGTTCTGAAATCTTATAGGGCTGCAACTACCAGATTCTGAGTAACTTTGGCCAAAATATGACTAAAAAGCCTTTCAGACACTTACGTTGATTGACAATGGACGACACAAACACAGAGATACACATAAAGCGTTCGGCTACCGCCGAGATCACAAGTAGTTCTGATTACATCAGTCAGCTGGCAGGCTGACGCGCAACATCGCCTCCTAGTGGCGGTTACATTTCGCCTCACTTCACAACAACCCAGCTCTTTCTATCAATGCCATTCCTTTGGTATAGAGCTGGAGGGTGAAATCAGACTAGCGTCTGTATACCAAACTCTTTCCCTATGGGATGGACGAATCCATCTCAAGTAGTAGTTTTCGTAGGTGGGGAAGTTTGACAAGGAGGGACACACTCGGAATCGCTTGGGAAAGGGTCTGGGATCAAGCAGAGACCTCTAGGATCGAGACGCTCTAGTGGAAGGACGCTTTAGCTATGTTTCAGTTGTATGAAAACAAACACCTCTGCTAGATTGATTATTGCGAAATTGTGTCAGTTTTAAAATAAGCTTAAAAGATCTGTTTAGCATCCTTTTACCTTACATAACTTTTCATTCCTCATCTTTAAAATTACTTATCAGTCGATTCTGCACATGTTGAAATCTGTTGTAGTATGTAGGCGCTGGCGTAGTATATTACTAGGAACTGATAAACAAAAAATATTTCTGGCTGCAGTGATAAAACTTCTAAAAATAATCCTGCAATAGAAAATTCCTATAAGAAAAGAGAAACTAAATACATTACTGCGTGTTTTGAAGCCTCAAAAAGGCTATAGTATGATAGGCTTTGTAATTTTCAACTGTGGTCAAATAACACCCAAGTAGGCACACTTGTTTACATATAGGTATTTTATTCCTACATAATATTATACATATCTTAATTTTTTTTAAATCTCTCTTAATATTAGTCTTTATTCTTCATTTTATTCATGGAGATTTCGGGGAGTGTTCGGAACGTAAGGATTGATACAGATAAATAGTGATGCTTGAATGTTTTAAATTATATTTTCCTGTGCATTGTATACCAAGTATATGTACTATCCATACAGAGTACATAAAATAAGTTTTAGCTAAGTTAATTTAACGATTACTCTTTAATTTATGTCTCCTTGAATTTTTTCAAACTTAGCTACTACAATTTCATATCTGGAATGTTCATCCAGCAAATATTATGTATTTATTATTATTATTCGTCTAAGAATAATAATATAAAAATTGCAGAATGGAATATTCTTCATCATGGAAAAATTAACAATTGTATAAATTACTAATAAAAAATCAAAATGTAACTGCTCTCATTCGTATGCTTTTAATATCCTGAAATTGAAAACTTGTCAGATCTGAAGAATTTTTTGTCAATATTTTGTGAATTGAATTTGAAGAATTTTGTGGAGAGTTGTTTCTCAAGATT
The DNA here is from genome assembly GCA_013235015.1 of Araneus ventricosus. NCBI lineage: Eukaryota > Metazoa > Arthropoda > Arachnida > Araneae > Araneidae > Araneus > Araneus ventricosus. The sequence continues at coordinate 12,615 of BGPR01023952.1, read as the reverse complement.
AATACACACAGATAAATTATTTTCAGTAGTTAAGAATAACAGAATAGTAAATTAGTCATATCCAGTAATTTGTGTAAAATATCTATAATAGCATTAATCAATTCTCATATTTACTAAAAATCATTTATTGCACAATGTAAATAAAAAAATATAAATAAATGAAACCCAAAATGTAATAAGTCTGTATGAATTTTAAAAGTTTAATTCTTTAATTTAGTAAAGTTATCAATTTAAAAACTATCTTAATTATACTTTATCATTGTCATTTTTACAACTATTTTTAAATAATCTTCATAGATTGTCTAAAATTCCTCATAAGGAAATAAAATCAAATATATTAGTCTAAAAATAACACCGATTCATGGAATTCTTATTCTTTTATGTTGTATACACTAATTGATACATGTCTATATATAATTGTAAAATTTCCTTTGAGAATTATGCCACAGAATATTCTGTTAAAGCATAGATTCTTTTAGAAAGAAAGAAAAATATATTCATATAAAACCTAATAAAAAAAACAAATAATCATAGTGAAATTAAAGAGCTTATTACATTAATATAAATTTAGATTTGTCCTTAGTTTTTCTTTCATATATAAATTCATTTGTGTACTTTTTTGATTAATTATTTAATGCATTATTTCCTTTTACCTGTCAAACCAATTAAGAATTTGACACTTAAGGGATTTTATTACATTTTTATTGCCACCAGTGTTATTGTTTTCTTAAGAGTACAATAACTTGCTATTTAATGATAGGTTTCTCAGGATAATACAGGATGTCCAATTCAAATGCCCCTTATTTGAACAGTCGATTAAAAAAAATCTATTGGCGATATTAGGCAAAATTTGCTGCTGAATTCATAGATTTTGGCAACATTTTTTTTTCTTTTCTGTATATATGCAAACTGAGGCAAGCAACAAACTTTACCTATTAAATAATTGATACTGTCTTAGACTGATTTATCAACTAGCTAATATTGTATGATATGCATTGTTTGATTAATTGACACAAGAGCTCTGCTGCATCAATAAATTGTAAAATTTTTCAACAAGAAGAGGACTTCAAATAGCAAAAATTGTTGGAATGAATTTGATTCCATTCAGAAACAGCTATTAAGTATAAATTATTTTAAAATGAGTTAATATTATGATTTTTAATGCTGTTTAAAGTTTCTTGCATATCTTATATAATTATTTAAGCTACACGTTTAAATAAACCCTCTTGCACAGGTTACATTTCAGGGTAATTGTAGTTAGTTTTAGGCACAGCACAGAAGGGAAGTCAAACATTTATTTCTAAGTACATCTTGATTATTCTGGTAATGTGTGACAGGCAATATTTCAGTTCCATATGAAATCAGATCCATAGGCAGTGATAAGTAAATAGACATAAACTAGTTTGCACGTCATTTGGGAGTAATTATTGAACAGGGTACTAGAGGCATGGTAAATTTTTTTAAAAAAAAAGTAAAAATAATTATAATAATGTATGTACCATCAATATTTGATATCACATTTAAAGACTATTGTCATTAAAATCAATTTTTAAAATGCCAATACTTATGTAAGGGAGAGGTGGACACCTTTCAACAGTTAGCATTTCTCTTCACTGGAAATGCTATTTCATCGGCTGATAGGTGGCTAATCAAGTTTCAAAAGAGAACATCTTCTGGCAATAGGCTTCATTCCATTTCGCAAACCATGTGCTTTGCTATGAAATGAGATATGTGTTGTGACCTAAGTAAAAATTGAAATTTCCTTTCATCACTGAATTTTTCTTGCTCCATATTCAATGAGATGATTTATTCGCCAAATTAATTAAGATATTCTGCATATAACAATACTATTGGCAACTAGAAATTCCTTTTCTAAAGAGAGTTATAACACTTTAAACTTAATGGCACCTTTCAACACTGTTAAAATGTATCCCTCATGTTAAGGAAGTATTAACTTAATTAAGTAACTTTGAGATTTGGAGCAAGATGATTTAAGAAGAAAAAGATTTCTAAGGCTATGCAAGCATTTCAAGATGGCATGTTTCTTAGAACAGCTGGAGACATTATATGGAATGACCTATTTTACATTAATTTATAGATTAAAATAAAGTAAAACATTTGATCTTGATGATAACATAACATTGGATACTTTATCCAACTGCTTTAGCTCCAAGTTTACATGCCAACAAGTTTTCACCACAGGTCAAGAAAGAATGCTTTGTGATTATATTATTAAAAGTTCAAATATGTACTAAGGTCCGACTTACAAACAAGTACGACAGCTTGCATATGATTATCCAAAATGCGTGGGCTCAAGCACTCCAAGTTGTTGGAATAATGTAGGAATTCACTGAGGTAAGGATTTTATGAATTGTTGGAATAATGGAGCCATTAAAGTCAAAACTGAAAGTGGCACAAAATTACAAACAATGAAAATAAGAAAATTAAGTTAACCTAAAACCAGATAAATTTTCATACATGCCAACCATTACAGATTCTCCATAGTTACAATGGATTTTCTCAAAAATTTCCGCAAACTATGGATAAGATTTAAATTTTTACGGAAGCGAGTTTTATCCCCCTCGTACACAGTCGTTTTACCTGTATTCCTTGATGACATCACAATCCAGATTTTTTTTCTACATTTCATGTTTTTGAAAAATGTCATATAATTATTTCATATTCTTCTAATAATAGTGATTTACACATTTATTGTATTATTTATTCAGATAAGATATTTTTCATAAAAATAGAAATTTTGGATTATTTAAAATATGATGAAATATATGATCATAAATTCAAAATGTTAACATATCTGTTTACGTATATGTGTGCCTGGTAGACCTTCTGCTATGGACAGCCACCTTTCCAATGTTGGCATTTATGAATTTTGTTCGATCACTGTATTTTTTGGTACATTTGTTATATTTCAATAAAATGGCTGAACTCGGGTACTTCTACAACTTAAGTTTTGTAATATTGAATTTCATTAACTTATGCCTTCAACATTAATATCTTTCAAATACCATAATCCATCTCCCACTCTGACTATAGCAGTGGTGGCAAACCTATGATTGCAAGTCAAACATCAAGTCCCAAAGGCTTTTTAAATTACCCAATGCGTTGATTTTTTCAAACGTTTTTTAAGACGTGAAAGAGAGAACAGACAATCGAAAGTATTAAAAAATTAACCAGTGTTTTAAAAACTTTTTTGATTCCAAATAATAACATTACAGCTGCTACTTTTCTATCAACCTATTGCATTCCTCACCATGGGAAACCTCTTAGAATTTGTAAAACAAACATTTTTAGAATGTAGTGATACTTTGCAGATTTTAAAGAAAAATATTCAATTGTAAAGCATATAAATGAGTTACCAATATGTCACAATACAATCTTGGTAAATACATAATGATTTAAAGTGTGTAGAAATATATTTAATTGCTTGAGATGAGAGTGATTATGTAAATGGTTATGCACAACTAGCAGATTTTTCTTGCAATAAACTAGCAATTAATTCTTAATTAAATTATTAATTCTTGATATAAATTAGGCAATGTAATGAAAGAAGAGTCAAAGAAATTAATATTCAAAAGGGAGGTGTACTAGTCTTGATATTTTAATGAATTTAATAAAGCATTTAAAGAAATGGATATTGACCTACAGAAAATTGTCTCTGTAATAACAAACGATGCACCCAATATGGTGGCAAAAAAGCAATGATTCTATTCAGCAGCTTAAGAAATTGAATTTCATTGTATAATTAACCATCAAGTTCTATTTGTGAAGCAAGGTGTAAAAATATTTTCCAATGTAATGCCAGTTGTAATAAAAGCCATCAACTTTATAAATGCAAGGTCTTCAGAAACGACAATTTTCACAATTATTAACGGAAATAGAGTACCAATATTCTGAGATGTTGACATACAAGATTCAATGGATCAGTTGCGGTTAATCGGTTTGCCAATTTATTACAAGAAATAAAGCTCTTTTTGAAGGAAAAAACAATAATTATGATGAATTTTCAAATATAGATTGGTTAAATGATTTATTATTCTTATGCAACATCATTCAGCACTTAAATGAACAAATTGTATTAATTTTAATTATTGTATTACAAAAACATTTTCGAACATATGCTTGACATTCAAAAAAATGCAATTAACCCTTTAACGTTCATTGATTTCGCAGTGAAACCACACATTGAGCAATTTTTTACTGTGCATGGTCGAAACGAAGCATAATTTTCCTTCATAACTTTGAGAGCCCGATATATAAGCCAACTTCAATATCATTAGTATTCACAAAGATATTGGCATTGCAAAAGCTAAATTGATAAGAGAAACAAATTGATAGTCTTTAAAAATGAATCTTTGAAAGTAATATTGAATTTTATGAAGTTTGAATATCCTGTATACTCATGTATGGCTATAAATTAAATACACAATTTAAATTACATTTTGATGATAACTTATTTGGAGGAAAAATAGCCTTTCACAGTGAAGCCACAAATTTCTTTAAAATAAAAAATGCTAAATTTCTTTCCTTTACATTTTTATGATCAGCTATATGTCGAATACTCATTTTTGAAATTAAATTAAGTAATAGCTTCTGTTTTGATAAGTCAATGTAATTTATTTTACAAATACATTGGAAAACAAGAGAAAAGAAAATCACTAACATGATATAAGAACTAGTAAACATTGTGGCAGCAAGTTGTTTTATCACAGGTCATACTTAAAAAAGACTGTTTACTTTTTGTAGATTCATTTTAATGCTGTTTTAATTTTTTTGTATATAAAAGTGATCTAGACAATTAGTTGAAACATGATTTATTTTACATATTGAAAAGGTTCATTATATTTTGAGAAATGGATTATATACTTTGACTTATTTGCTCACTAGTAAAACTTATTTTATTCATTGTCATAATATTACTCAGCTAGAAGAGATAGATAAAATAAAAAATATTTTTAACTTTATTAAACAATGTTGAGAATCTCCAAGAGAATTGGGTAATGCATAATATGTATGTTAATTGACTTACATGTCATTTTAGGGTAGGTGAAGAAAGTTATTTAGAAAGATACTATCGAAACAACAAAGTAGAAAAAAATTAAATTATGTTGAATTATGCGACATCCATATTTAAAAAGAATTTTTAAAAGCCCAGTAGTTTTAAGTACAATAGAATCAGAGTAATCAGATATATTGGTTCTGAATTCAAGATCAAATCTAAGCATGCATTCAGTAATTTCAGTTACATTAGGTGGGTTTTGCAGTTTGTAAGAGTGGTAGTAAATGCTATTAATCTTTCTGTTTTGATAAGTCAGCATAATTTATATTACAAACACATTGGAAAACAAGAGAAAAGAAAATCACAAACTTCACTTTTTCTGAGATAACACGATGTAAACATTGTGGCAGCAAGTTGTTTTATCAGAGGTCATACTTAAAAAAAAGAGTGTTTACTTTTTGTGGATTCATTTTAATGCTGTTTTACTTTATATATATATAAAAGTGATATAGGTAACACAGGTTTGCAAAATTTTGCATAAAACTTTTATTAGAATCAATAACTCATTTTATTTATTCAAGATAGGAATTTCTCTTTGCTTATCTACTGAAATTTCGTAAAATTTAGGTTTGCCATGCAAAAGAGTTTAACATGCTTAAAACTCACTTTCACTTAAAACTTTGCAATGTATAAGATTAAATAAAATCTAATCACACCAAATAAAGAGATCAAACTAGAATAAATTGGATATTGGTTTGTTTTATTTCATACAACAATTTCTTTAACATAAACACATTACCTTCAATATTGCAGCAGCTGATACATTTCAAGACAAAATTATTAAAACTAACATTTATGTTCAGTCATAATATTCACAGTTCTTATGTGATTGAGGATAGGCACTTTATAAGATTATGTTATGAATCCTTAGAGTAAATTGTTATTATGTGAAACTACTCATAAGAAATACTGTCAAACTTGTTTTTTAGGACTCAGATGAACTAATTTAATTATGTGCACAATATGATTTTTAATGCTGTTTTAAGAAAGATATTGCAACAGGAAATCATCATTAACTACCAAAAATCTCGACAGATCTGTAATTCACTTCCTAAATATCATTATTTTCAGCGCATGAATTAACTAGGCAATAATCTGATTCCCGGCACGGTGTTCTCCTATAACTTCACTAGCGTCTACTAGAGGGCTCTGCTCGATCCCAAACCCTTTCCCAAGTGATTCCGAGTGTGTCCCTCCTTGTCAAACTTCCCCACCTACGAAAACTACTACTTGAGATGGATTCGCCCATCCCATAGGGAAAGAGTTTGGGATACAGACGCTAGTGTGAAATCAGTACTCCTCCTGCTTCTCTCCGTATAAAGGCGCCTTATTAGTAATGCAATACTTCCTACCCTCCTGTTACATTTTTTTTATTACAGTAGAGAGACTGTCGCCTTCTGAAACAGTGTCATCCAGCTATAAGAAACCAGCGGGAGTGGTCTCCCCTAAACTTTCTCGTATACTTTCTAAGTGGAGATTCTTCAAAATCTCGAGTTCGAATTTTTTTTGACGATTACAATACTTTCTCTCTGTATACTTCGTATACGAGAAAGTGAAACAAACAAACAAACCTGAAATCAAATATCTGTTGCCACGTTTCAAAAAATATTACTTTGAAGAAGGTGCGATACAATAGGCAATGCAATGAATACTAAAGCGAAAATTCTGCTTTGGAATTGAATTCCCAAGAAAACAATTTATGCTACCACAACCGTAACAATTGCAAAAGCGCGTGAATAAAAGATTTGCTGAAATAATGAGATCGGATTGAATTTTATTTACAACAATAAAAAAATTGTTACAATTTATGTTTGAAAACATTATTTATTGTTGTAAATAAAATTGACAACAATAACAGATTGCTACCAGTACTTTGCGCATAAGAATCGGATTAAAAGAAATTGAATATGCAATTTGAACACCCCTTTTCTACGGATTTGGCCCAAAATTTTATACGGACCTACATTCATGACGATAAAACTGTGTACCAAATTTTATCCATCTAGCTATTCAAGTTTTTGAGTTATAGCGTTCACATAACCGCGGACATACAGATAGACAGACTTCCCTTTGACGGATTTTGTCCAAAATGTGATAGAAACCTACAAATTATGTTTAAAGACCACATACCAAATTTCATCTCCGTAGCTCTAATAGTTTTGGAGTTATCGTGTTCACAGACAGACATGATTCCAAAATTGTGTTTTTCGGACTCAGGGAGGTCTGAAACGTGGAGATTCGTCAAAATCTCGAGTTCGAATTTTTTGACGATTACAATACTTTCTCTTTGTGTACTTCGTATACGAGAAAGTAAAAATTGGACAACATTGGTTTTCAAGCGAATTTAAAAACATAAAAAAAATTCTTAAGGTTATTCCGATTCTTGATTTTTATTTGAATAAGCTTGAGTACGTTCTTTGATGCACTCTGGCGCGGGGCCCTATTTGAATCAATTAGTCCAATCGGCGAAAGACCGCCCCTGTTTCTCAACTACTTAATCAATAAAATAAAAGCCGTAAGAAGGCCTTTAACGCTTAGGAATGTGGGCGCTGCGTGGCTACGTGCCAAAAGAGATTCAGACCAGACGCAAGTGTGATTGATTTCACATCCGCAGTGCTTTCTTCGTTTCCCCCAGAAGGGTTTTGGGAACAGGGTGTGGTTTCTTAGAATTTGGAGAGTGCAAGCTGTCATTGCGGTTTTTGAGAGTTGAAATGAATGTCCCTTATCTTTGAAAGAGAAAGTATAAGTCCATAATCGTTTCATCGATAATTTTTGAAGAATGAGACATCGTATCATCTATTTTTACTAGAAATACTCCAGAGTATAGGGGGTAATATTTTTGCGATAAAATTATACGCTTACAAAACTTTTAAAAATTTAGATACAGCATCCGGTATTCCTCGGTATTCACAATATTGTTCAATATTGAACAAAATATTTTACAATATTGTTGTGCTCCTGGGGGTAGACAACAAAATTTTAAAAGATTAGATAGATTTTATGGACACTATTGTTTGTTTATAATTACTAGTTTTAGGCAGCTGAAATGAAATCAAAATTTAATTTTTTCCGCAAAAGTGTGGGGGGGGGGGGGGCGCCCACTCCCACTAGCCCCTCCCGAATCTCTGCCACCGTGGCGGAGGCCGAAGTTCACTTTTCTCTTCACATTGGAAAAGGAGATGTGATTTCAGGTGTTGTTTTTCAGTGAATGAATTTTTTTTCTTTCTTTCCTCCCTTTTCTTTTAATAAATAGACCAAGGTCAGAGAGACGAGAAAAGAAACACTGAACTTGCGACCAACCTGGCTGCTAAGAGGAATTTCATTGGCTTTAATAGAGGTTATTTTAGCATTATGTGCATGAGCCAAAAATTCCATGCCAAACAACCTCTAGATAATTCTCTCAACCTCTAGATGAGAATTATCTAAAGACCTCTTAGATAATTCTCATTGTATCAAGTTATAACGTTGGTGAATGAATAACAATTATAGTTTTTTTTATTTTTATTTGGAAAATATGATTATTTGGTTCACGAAAAACGTACAGTTCGGTCTTTCTACTGTCTGGTCTTTAGTTTATAATTTATAATTATAAATATTATGGAATATTGAAATAGAATTTTTTTTTCAAATTTACTACTAGGTGGCACCCTATTAAGGAATCAAAATTTAATTAAATTAATTGATTAACTGGTTAATTTCGGGAAATATGCAATAGTATATATCTATAAATATGTAATAGTATAAATAATAGTGCATTTCAAAACTCTAGCACATAAGGAAGTAAGTTCAAAATGAATTACAAAATTCCGTTATTAAACATGAAACAAGTCAAGGCAAATAAAAGTATATAAGAAAACGACACAAATCTGCTAGAAAAGTTATATTTATTTTTATTAGTCGGAATTTTTCTCAAGATTTCAATTAGAACTGGAAGAACAATGAATTTAGAGTAAACTTACAGATGGAGCGAAATCTGAAGTTATTTAGTCGTAGTCAGCAAAAAAAGCAATAAAAATCAACAAGTTATTTATTTGGCATTCTTAAAACTAAATTAAATAAGAAGAACTGGTAATAATTTTGATGGAAATTAAAAGCATTTAGAGAAAATTAAATACAAGAAAAGTCTGTGCTTTGAAGTAAGATGATGTAGATACAATGGCAAACTTTTTGTTTTCTCCCGCTCAGGATTTCCTCTTCTCGGGAACCACGTGACCTGTCCCTTCTTGGCGATCCTATTACCTTGGCCGCCGGGGGGGGGGGGGATCAGAGGAACCTTAATTTTTTTAATAATTAAATTACATTTACTCTGTTTTTCGAGAGTAAATTGCATTTACTCTTGTGGTGGTTCCCGTGGACTTACCACTAGGGATGACGAATATTTGACGAACTGTTATTTTCTACGTAATATCAAAAAATCACAAATACCAGTGATGAATACTACAGTCAAAAAGGTGTGATTTAGTCATTTTTAATTAAATGTGCATAAAGTGGGTTTTTTTTTAATTTTAATTTCATATCTTTTAATATACTTTTGTAAGGTTTTAGTTCGATATACTGTCAACAGATGGCGCCACCAAATGCTAATCTAAAAACTCTCACAAATGTATGAACTACCCTCCCCACACAGGGAGACATCGACACCCCCACTCAGGTCGGGGGGGGGGGGGCACAGCGTCTTCACCGTACAGATCTATGACCCATGGGATTGGGTCTTTAGTCACGGCAGATCACCTTACACCACCTCGCTATTATTTTATCACAATTCGCAGTTTCCTCGCTTCCTGTTCCTCCAAATCGCAATTTTCCCCAATCGCGGTTCAATAAGTCTTTCTGTGAATCATCCTTCTTGTTGTGATATGCGTTTTTGAATGATTACGGCGCTTTTGTAATTCGAAGAGGAAAACGAATAAGCGTTCCAGCTTCCAGCCCATAGGAGCAGGGGGGAGAGTTATTTCCTTCATTCCCGCCGGTGTGACTTCAGCAGACCACACAGATAGACTTTTTGTGGTTGGCCGTTTTCTGAGACCTATGGCTATTTTTATTTATTTTTTTTACTTAAAAGAACAGTTGGAAATTGGATTGGACATTAGCCTCGTATAAAAAATTAATTGATTACTTTGGCAAACCTTATTGGTATATTAATCTGAGAATGATCGATTTTAAATCAGATTTTTATAGGCATTATAAATGTAAGGTTTTTTTTTTTAGTTTTATTAAATCAATATTCTGAAAATTATGTTATCTTGCAACTTGTAGCGGCCTTGAAATTTATTTCGACCACATTCATTCATTCATTCTCTCCTCTTAATTGCCAATTTGATACGGTGATGAATGGGTTGATGTAATTATTTCAATGAAACAGACGATTGAAAAAAGTAACATTTGCCGATATTTTTTCTTTTATCATACGAACTAAAAAGATGAGAATATTTTATGACAGTTTTCAGAAAATTTACCGTTATTTTATTAACTTTTAAATCTGTGATATATTTTTAATTATGAATTTTTTATTTCCTTTGAATGCAACTATATTAACAACTCCTTTAAAAATATTTTGAGCATTTTATTAACTATCAAATAAATATTTCTTTGGAGATGTATCATAATAAAGATTGAAAGTCAAATACAAATTCTGACTACCATTTATGCTCTGAAAATACATTTTGGATCATTGCGATATCTGCATGTTATCGCATGTTAAAATTTTCATTCATTATTAGTGAATGAATGGCAACAATCAAGTATCATTCACCACAAATTATTGGTGAATAATGGATACATTTTCCATTTACTCATTTTATAATTTTTCGTTATAGATCTGGGGAGATACATTCCCGTTTAAATTCTGTCACTCTTAAACAGTCTTATATATATTTTCATACTTTGTATGAAATTCCGTCATCAAATATATAATAAAAAATACATTACTTTAACACATACTTTTTATATAAAATATCCAAATTTGGCACAGTGATGGATTAGCACAAGCAGGGGCGCTGGCAGGCATTTACCGACGAGGGGCACGAGCAAATTTTCTCTAATTTAACTTTAAAATAACAAATAATTAATTTTATATTTAGTTAAAAGTAATTAAGTATTAATTAATTAATTCACTTATAGTGAATACTTATTTGGATTAATAAATTATTTATAATTTTAATATAGTAAGAATTGTCTGTCGCAACGACGGGCAATAATGGAAAATGAAGAATTAAAAACATAAGTTTCAAAGACCGTCTAATTTTTTCTCTGGCCATGGTAGCTCGGAGATAGTTTTTTACTAGGCTAAAACTTCTTTCGCTCGTGCATGTAGATAAGAGAGTCGTACAATTAATTTTTACTAGACGATTGATCTAAAAAATGCCTTCGGCGAAGGAAAAAATTTATTTTTGAAATTCAACAAAACTCGCAGGCTGATTGGAGACTTTCACTTCATAACACTCATTCATTTTATTCAAAAACAAGAAATTAGTTCTTAAATTTTAACTCACCTGTCTTCATTTTTAAGCAAGTGTGCTTAATTTTATGTTCTTGGAGCTATTACAAGTATGAATGTATTTTTTTAAAAAGCATTTTTTACTTAATTTTAAACACAATTTTTCTCAATATGGCATATATGAACATTTTAACAACAATTATTTTTAATTAATCATTGTTTTACTAAGACACGTTTATCCAAAGCCCTTTAAAAATTCAGAAGCATTTGGAAATATATATCTTTTGGTGTGAAATAACTAGCAGGAGAAAAAAATTATTATTTTTCATCCCGATTTCTTAATGTTGAATATGTTTCATAAATTTCTGGGGACACAGTGGCCTAGTAATAAGGTCTCAGTTTCGGGACTGGACGACTCCAGGCTCGAAACCCGATTCTATTGAAGATTCGCCGTATATGTGGGCCTGCTGCACGCTAAATCATACGCAGGGGGCCAAACATCCTCCCATCGGTGTGGTGCGGAAGTTTCGAAAGGTGGCTTACAGCTCAGGTGTCGTCCTCTTCATCTGTCCACGGTTCAAAATGACGAGGTCTTTCCCTAATAAACGTAAATCTCCTTTCAATCCTTTCTAGTTGAAATAAAATCTTCAAATATAGTCTTTTTATTACATCATATTAGTATGGTTTGAATAAAAATGTGAGATGTTTGGAAGAAAAAATACATTTACTTTAAGCTTTGAAACAATATATATTTTTAATGAACAATTAGACTGTACATAATTTTTCCGGCGTCAGTATTGTTTGATGAAAAAGTAATTTAAAACGTTTATTATTTTATTTATTTGTTTTATAATTATTATATTTATTTTAATTTATAAATTTCAGATTATTGAATTCAAAGCTTCTTAAATATTGCCAAAAACTAATTGACTAGTTAGAATTGTAATTAAAAGTATGCTTAATTTCATCGCTTCAAAAATAATGACTGACAAGTCAAAATCTATAAGTGTTCTTCTAGTGATCGGGGCCCCGGTTCACAGTAAAGTTTAGATAAGATAAAAAAAAGTAAATAAGTTATAAGAAAAAATAATTAAATTTAACA
>BGPR01023951.1:0-23739 GCA_013235015.1 Araneus ventricosus | reverse complement strand
ACCGACAAACTGAGAGACTTTGCTGACTGATTATCCACTTGCCGCAAGGGATTATTGCTCTCTTGTTTCTGCCTCCGTAAATCAATACATTCGCCCAAAGAACCAAGCTCTGCCCAGTGACAGTTGATCCCTGAAGGCAATTTTATCGGAATGCAGTCTCAATGCTTCGTTTTTGAAATGTGAGTCGTACCCATGTCGAGAGCTTTGTTTTTGTAATGAAACATAATTGCTTCAATCAAGATGGCGTCCTTTCCATATCACTCGACATCGCAGGGAAGAAAGTAATTTTCCATTCCTTCATATCTTATATTTCCAAGGTTACATGCTTGGCACTGACTTTTTCAGAAAAAGACATGCCAAATGAATATGTCATGATCTTCTCTTAAAGCAATTATCGCGGCTGTTTATCATTAAATATGTTCAATTTAGTTGGGTTTAATACTCTGAGAAGTATATACTCGAGTACTTACTCAGAGTATACTGAGAAGTATACTCTGAGGAATGTATTTCCTGTTGGATGATTGAATGCCAAAAGTACAATTATTTTCAAAAATTATAGAGGGAAATAAATACGTAAGGACCTAAACAAAATCATTCTAATAAAAATGATAAAAATGTAATATTAAAAATATGCCAACTGAAATTTAATAATTTATTTTTAATGTCAGATTACACGAATATTCACTTAGAGTTAAAATAAATAAAATGTCATTCTTAAATCTTTGTCTACTTAACCCGCGATATCGGTGGGTTCGAAGCAAGTCTATTTTCTGCTGCAAATTTCGCAATGAATTTACTTAGAACTTTTAAAACTTTGAATCATATATATTATACTCATATTATTATACTCATAACGCCTTGCATGCAAATAACAATTTGCACTGTTCAACGATATTTGAGCATGTTTCAAAACGTTGCATCTAAATATTAATTTTAAAAATTCGGCAGTCAGAGAGTTAACTCTATCAATACGAAACCGTCCCATACGTCCCTTCAAGCAAAAGACGATAGCCGTCCGAAACGTCCGAATGTCATTCTGATATTTCCACCACCTTTCGTTAAGTGTGATTGATTTCACACCCGCGGCGCGTGCTTCCTTATTTAGAGTTGCTCGTCCAGATGTGTTTGTGGAAGAGGGGAGTTTTCCTTACAATTCGGACAGTGCCCACTGTCATTGTGGTTTTTGAGGGGGGAAAGTGAATTTCCCTTATCTTTGATAGAGGATCTCGGACGTTCCCGTATTTTGAGGTCCCTTTATTTCAAATTCTTTAGTAATCAGAGGGTTAAAGAAGCAAATATTTCCAAAAAGAAAATTAACATTATTTACTAACTAGTAAGGGTCGTTCAAAGAACACGGTAAAGTATAACGACTTTTTAAAAATGCCTGTTGGTATTTCAAATTTTATTTTTGATGCCTATTACATATTAAATTACTTCATCGTTACTTAAAGTATTTATAAATCATAAATATTAAAAAGTAATTTATGTTTGACTTTTATTTATTTGACCCCAAAAATAATAGCTCACCTAAAATAATAATTGGCTTGAAAAATACTTTTCTATCATTACTTAATGGAGATGGTGCGTTTGTCTGCAAAGTAAACAAGTTTAATTGCTTTGGATATTTTTGTTTCTTCCAGTAAAGGAGTTTTATTCACTTTAAAAAATAATCATTGCTTTCAGCTGACGTAAGCATGTCTTAGAAACAAAGAAAAGACGCTATTGGACAAGATCCAAATGCCTTTTCTTCCCGTAGCGGAAAGCAGCTATGACATTCGAGCAAGTCATTTGTTTTCTGCTCGCGTTATTGTAAAAAAATGATAAAAGAATATAATTTTTGCATCTGTTTTTGCCATATAAATTTTGGCAATAATCGAAGCAATTTAGAAAATATATGTTGGGCACACAGGATTTAGGCCATATTTTGATGAATTGTGCACTTGATAATGAACATTTTGTAATAAGTCGTGTCCCTGATACTGCGTTAATGTTCTGATAAACACACCTTAATTTTCTCAAAATTTGTTCCAATAAATTGCAGAAGAAAATTAGAAACTGTGGGTGCATAAGGAAAAAAAATAATACAAAATTTTCCAAGATAAAATCTTTCTTTAAGAACAAAGTGGTATATATGAAGATTAAGTAAATTGTGACGACTGTCAAAGGCTATTCATAGCCTGCACGCAAATAATCTTAAAGTTGTTTTACCATGTATCTGTGAAAATTTGAGATCGACATAAAAATATCTTAATTAATCTCTCATCTTTATAGTGATGATACAAATATAATATGCATGGCATGTTTTGCCAGTTGTTTATTTATTAAAGCACAGACAAATTGATCTGAATTTAAGAAAAATTCCTATATTTGGAATGAATAGAAATTTATTTTTTGATGTGAGTGAAACTAAGCCATAAAATATAAAATCCGCTTTTATTTCATCAATTTCTCGAAAACTATAGAACATTTTTGGACATGAAAAAGGTAGCAAATTATACTCTATTCCACGGTTCCGTTTTTCATGTTAACAATACGCTCTGAGGAGTTCCCTCCTCTTCCTGCCATTAAATTGAAACTTAAATAATTCCTACCTTGTTATATCGTGTCATAATATAGTTTCATGTTTACCTAGATTGGCTATATTAACCATTTATTCTTTCAGGAAATCAAATCCAGTTGCTTTTTAATTGAAATACTTACATAACTTTCATTTTCTTCTGTCTTAAACCACTTTCCAATGTCTATTGAACCGGTTCGGTTGTTGTAATGGCTTCAGGCGCGGGGTCATGGGGTGGCGTTCTGTCTTGAACGACTTATAACGGTTATTGTCAGTACTCCCGTTACCCGGTGTACTCAATAACCGGTCCCGTTAGTATCAATTAAGTTGCCCTGAAATTTTGTTCTAATTTTAATAATTTTTTAAAAATATTTTTTGGTATAATTTACAACAATACTTTTCATTGTTGAAACGCAATTCAATTCGTTTTCATTGTTTAAAAAATATTTAATTGTGTGTTTCTCTTTCATTATTGAAAGCTGAGGTAATATGCTTATACAATCATCAGATCTGCTCGATCAATAATGACACAGACAAAAGGGGCGGGGTTATTTTAAGCTCCGCCCAGCGTTACCGAAATTTGAGGATCATTCTAATAGTGATTCCGTTTTTAATAAGCAAATGACGACCGACAATTATCGATTGTTTCAGAGTTGCCAAGTGAGTAAGTAGATGCTTTAAAAATTTTCAATAAATCTCACCAGAATTCATCTTTGAGTCAAAATGTATTTTTCCCCTTCATATATGAAAAAGCTTGGAAAAGATTAATTTATTTTCAATTTATTGTTACTTGTCGATGTGTTTCTCTAAATTATATTTTGAAGTGTTTGCTTAATTGTTGTGGTTATGATGAAAAAAATTCATTTTATAAACTATAGTAAATATCAAAGCATATTATTAAATATTCAATAAAATCTAAACCCACACTTCGAACGTCTATATCACTGATATTTACAATTCAAAATTTCCTTTTATATCATTTTTTAGTACTTTTCAGAAAAAAAGAAGTAATAGAATACTATTACTACTTTTAACAAACCCATGTAAATTTTTAGCATAAAATTTTAAGTTAAAATTTTCCATTTATATATTTCATGATAGATTTAATTCAGCTTTTTAAGCGATAAATACTAAAACCTACTGCAGCTTTCTGCCTTTTGAAGGGCTAAAATAAATTTTTCTCTTGACCTTAGCGAAACATTTCGGAATATTTTACGGAAATAAAATATTGACAATTTTTATAGATAATTATTTTCTGCATTAAAGTATTCGAATTCACGAATACCTTGCAAGTAATGACGCACTCAAGTATTCATTAAAATCCTCCTCAATCACAGCGTCTACTTAATTTTCTGCTTATCACTTCAAGCGATTTGATAAAAAATGCAGCAGGAATCCAATATGATTTTTTGCGTTATCCTTGTCGGGTTCTTCTCACGCCATAATTAATTCAAAACACTATAATTACACACATGAGACATTACGAATCAAGCATGCAAGTATGCGGCTGGGGAAAAAAAACCCTCAAAACCAACCGCAATCGTCTACCCGCATTCGGCAAAGTCTATATTCCGCACGCACGTGGTAGGTAGATAAGATGGCGTGCAGCTGAAATTGCGTGATTCGTCCTGGACTAGCGTGATGCTGCTGGCACTGCTCTTTCGCGTAAGTTCATCGGGGAAATGCACTCGCCAAAGCCGATATGGCGTGATCCTTTGCCTCTTGGGCAGTAGTTTTGGAGGGGATTTGCTTAATTTGATGAGCAGATATCGGTTGGGAGCAACAGTTAACCCACTCCCGCTGCAAGTCTGGGGACGATAGCTTCGTAGTCGAATGATCAATATCGGTTTCACAGATACTGTTTTGAAGGGAGGGCCTTCGCCTCTGGAGGTATTCGAGCTGGACTACGATGTTAGTTAACAGAAGCACCGCGCAAGTTAGAATTCTACAATTATCTAGAGCACCTGGTCGATAGTTTACATTGCTTATTTACTTATTCATTGCATTTTAATTTTATCACATAAATTCCGTATGCTAATGCGATTCATTGACTAGTTTGAAATACTATGAAATGAAATATTTTCTATCTCACTGGGTTAATAGAACAAAAGAAGAACATTTTTACCAGTACCCTTGGTGCAACGCAAATGCATTATATTAAACATCCTTAATAATATAATAAATGCGAAAGTGTGTCTGTCTGTTTGTTACGCTTTCACGACCAAACTACAAAACCGATTTGGATGAAATTTGGCAGAGTTGTAGCTTCAAACCCAAGAACGAACATAGGATAGGTGAAATCACGTTAAATAAATTATTTTTGACTACAGACAACAATTAAATAATTAACAAAGCCCAATGACTCAGCGATTCTCGATGAAGATTATTTTATTTTTCAATCAACTGTCGCGTGATCTTTCAGGAATGCGAAAACATGTGGAATAAATTATTTTTAAAATCAACTATCACGTGTCCCTTTTTTCCGCTGTAACCTCGGAACAAATTTTTCGATAAAAAATTTTTTATACCATCTTAAAGTCCAGAATTTTACCTTTCCTGTGATACCAATTTTATTTCTGTTACATTTTTCCTTCAGCTGTTATTAATTTTTTAAAGTTTAATAACTTTAATTACATGCAGACGATTTGGAAACAACACAAATTTATAGCTACTCCGTTGCAAGGCAACGGTTAGACTTTGAACTAATTTACTTATTTTTCTGAAAATTTTGCTTATCTTTACAAATATCTATAAAATAAGGCAGAAATTACATGTATTTGTCTGTCTGTCCGTCGGTCGGTCACAAGAACTCCTCTTAAACGGTGAACTGTAGCATTACACACGAGATTCTAGAGCATATTTCTAGATCAAAGGTGCTATTTTCAACTTTCAGAGTTAATTATTTCTTAAGATATTTAATTACATAATGAAAATTAGCCACTTTTAAGCCTAATGCTTAGAGGTTTTCTGCCAATAACTTCTGAAATATTTATTAGACAACAACTATTTTTATGCCATTTTAAAGACCAGAAAATGATCTTTTTAATGCTATTAATTCCATTACGATTAAATGTTTTCTCTGATTGTTATAAAGGTTTAAAAATATTTTTGTAACGTAATTTCTAACAATACTTTTTATTCTTATAGAAATAAATTCAAGCCAAATTACTGTTTCGCGCGCGGGCTTTTGCCAGTGTTAAAGTTAATAGAAGAAAATATTTTTTTACCATAAACAACAAAGAAGATAGTACACTTCCGGTTTCCTGTTTTCGTAGCACTTACAGATTTTAATACGGTTACACAGTAATCCAATGACGTTAGTGAATTATTCTCTCGATGTTTTGTTTAATTTTCGCAGTGAGATATTACAGAATATCCATCTGTAGATACGGTAATGGGCATTAACAAGGAACATCATATTCTGTAGAGGTCTTCAACATCTTAGAATTGTCAGGGGCACCTACCGACAAGCCGAGATTGAATGTCGGTGTGCCAGTACTACTAATACGTAACCTCGATATACCGAGACTGCGCAATGGCACAAGGTTACAAATCACACACCTAGGTCCAAACGTCATGAAAACTACTGTTATGACTGATATAGGCAGAAGAGAGAGTGTTTTAATTCCACGCCTTCCGATAATGCCGAAGGATTTATCATCTCATTTCGAAAGGTAACAAATCCCTTTAAAATTATCATTTGCCAGGCTCAGGCCAGACACTGAAAGTGGCAGGCGTACATTTGGAAAAACCATATTTTTCGCATATGTGGCGTGTTCACGTGTGTCCAGCCCACATAACCTCTACATCCGTGCAAATAACGTTGTATACAAAAGTATATTAGTATAGATAAACAATTTACATAATTATATCAACATACATGTACAGTTTACTCCTGTCAGCCGTCCAATTAAGTATTATCAACCGTCCGAACTTTAACTTTCCCTTTCAAAAGCATGAAAACATTTACATTCGTGAATTAAAAAAAAGAATAATTCAAATTCTTCGCGCACGAAGTCGCGGGTAACAGCTAGTAATAAATATAAATTGAACGCAATTTGTTGTAAACATTATAATGTACTTTTAACTCTTGAATCTCGAGTCGACTTTTTTCTTCTAGTTCCTTTAAAACCAGGAGTTTTTGAGAGGAAGCGACATGAATTGGAATCTCCCAACCTGGGTGGTCATTTACCTTACCCCCACCCCCTGTTATATCCTTCCCTTAAGGCGCAGGAAAATGCTCTGGTTGCCACGGATAATTGGACCTCCTACTGCGCTTATCTTCTAAGCCATCTCGGAACCTCACATCCCCTCAAAAGAAGCCAACCGCCTGAAACCGCCCTTCGTGGCTGTTAAGGAAAATTTTTTATAATGCCCGGGACCACCTAGCTCGGTGTGAGAAGGTTAAACCTTTGAATAATTACTACTTTTTTTCTACAAAACTCTGACTGAAACTATCGACGAATGAATTTCATTGCAATAAAATCAACAAATTATTTCTGGAGAAAGATAAATTGTTAGAAAAAAAACAGGAAAGAAAAATTCTGGGAATGATAATGAAACATTGAAACATTTCTGGAAATAAACTCGAACCTATAGCAGTTTGAGATAAAGAAAATGTAGAAAACCTTTTATATTCTCACTGTTTTATTTACGTTTCCTTATATCGCTATTTTATTGTCTAATGCTCTTTGTGTAAATGAAAAGCAATTTTGATTTTTAAAAGTAAGCCAAAAGGCGAATTTAATTCAGAAAGTAGAAGACTTTTAGTGGAGATTGCATATCATTACATTCTTGTACAAGCCAAAGAAAATGAATCGATATTGATAAAATATGAAAAAAATTTAAAGAAAGTTTTTTCACGGAAAAAATTAAATAATGAATGATTTTGCGTTCTGAAATAATATTCAAATTTTTTTTGAAGAAAGTTTCATTTATAGTTAAAACATGTTTTTTGTCAAATGAATATATATTCTGTGTAAAACTGAGTTATAAATGTAGTTAAATTAATTTAGATTTGAAATAATTCACATTAAAATAAGACTGTTTAATATTTAATTTCCAATATATTAATGATAGGGAGCAAACTGGCAGAAAGGAATATCACTTCTGTAATTAAAGAGAATTCTGCAAATCATAATATTTGAGTTTTGAGGAATTTCTAAAAAATAAGGATTTTAAAGAAATTCCTGGTAGTTTACATCGAATTTGTCGAATATAGCTCATTATTTACAAAAGGATATAAAATTCATGATTAAAATCGCAACTTTGTTTTAAAAATTAAAGTTTATTAACGATTAAAATATAAATAAAAGCCTCTAGAGCGGGGATATAATTTTAAATGTTTAAGTACCTATAAATATATTCTGCTAGAATTTGAGTTCCTATTAAATGTAACGTATTTTAAAAGTTACGCTGTTTTTTTCTGAATAAAATATTGATTTCTAACAATTACCTGAAGTAAGAAGACGCATTTTGCTACATTTTAAGTTTATGGCTTTCCTCAAATTGAATGACAAGAAAAAGGGAGAATTTCGCCTTTGAAAGTGAGAAACCATTCATTGAAACTCTTTACACAAGTAAATACACGATAAGACCATGTCCATTCGGCACTTCTTTTTTACACCAAAGACATGCCTGTCACACGAGATAGTACTTTTTTCATCGATGTAATTCATCGATACGCTTTTAAAAAATGAAAGGAAAGTAAAAGGAAAAAAATGAAAAGAAATGTGAAGGAAAATTGAACTCCATTTAAAATCGGATATCAGCAAGGAGCGTTTGACATCAGTTCTTGAAGAACCGGGAACTAGCCCATAGTGGAGATATATATACTTTCTTTATTTTGTTACTGGACTTTCATTCTCGCTTTCCAAGATTTTTTTTCATTCTCGGTTCAGAAAGAAATAGTACCGTCTTTTCAATCTGACTATGAGGTATTGTCAACAAAAAGATCCAACAAAACTCTGTTCCAAGCAAACTTCTTGCTTTAAATTGATCGCTGTTCCGTTTCACAGTTGCAGACTATGTTTTTTCAAGTTCTTCTTCTCGGCAAACATTCTTCGATTTTTGGCGCTCAAGATGATTCTCAACTTACAATGGGATAGGATTGGTGGGAATGGCGAAAATGGTGCTGGAGTTTGTCGAGTATATAACTTCATGCTTTTCTAAGGATTTAAGGATTTTAACCTTTACTTAACCTTACGCTACAACGATTTATTCAATAAACTTGGGTCTCGGATTAAAGAGCAACGAGAACAGAAGGAGTAAGACCTTCTAAGAATCTTTGATTTCCGCCATTTTTTGTGGAAAAAGAGGCAATTCAAAGGAAACCAAGTCAGAAATAAGTCAAGTTAAATTTAAACAGTTTTTAAAAACACATTTTTATTAGTGTAGCAAAAGGTAGATTATATTTTAACCCTTCAACCGGCTGAAACGTAGAAAGTCGCTCTCTGATGACTATTCTAAAACCGGCTCCGTAGCAGAAAATCGTTCTTCGATTATACTCTTAAACCGGTTCCGGCGTAGAAAGTTGCTCTCTGTTTAACCGGCTCCGAAACAATTGCGTTCACCATTTAACTACAGAGAGGCCGTTTTCAAAGCATTCAGCTGAAATATTTTTGCCGTTCAAAGGGTTAATCATTTTTCTCTCTTATAAGTTTTTAATTTATCATTCATTATTATTATGGAAAAGTAATTTTTATGAATTTCACTATCACATGGCTGCAGTTATGGACTAAAAATCTAATTAAATTAATATATGAGCTTATAATTAAGTCCTAAAATGTTAAAATATTATACTCTCATTGAGAATACATACGTTTACAATGTTTCAAAGCTCTAGCGAATCAGAAAGTAAATGAGAAACCGATTGAAAAATCTTACATATTTACAAACATGAAAGAAGGCAGAAGATAACTCTTTAAAGATATAATAATAAGGAAAAGTATTATACACATTACCCGGGAGGACGCGCGCTATAAAATGTAACCCGAGAACCTGCATGGGGTGTCAGAACACCCCAAGCAATTTAATGACATAAATAAGCAATACATTTTTTACTTCTAACATAATAGTAATTTTTCTGAATTTCACTATCACTTGGCTGCAGTTATGGACTAAAAAATTAATTAAATTAATATATGAGCTTATAATGAAGTCCTAAAAATGTTGAAATATTATACTCTCATTGAGAATGCATACGTTTACAATGTTTTAAAGCTCTAGCGAATCAGAAAGTAAATGAAAAACCGATTGAAAAACCTTACATATTTACAAACATGAAAGAAGGCAAAATATAACTCTTTAAAGATGTAATAATAAGAAAATGTATTATACACGTTAACCCAGGAGGCTGCGCGCTATAAAATGTTACCCCGAGAACCTACATGGGGTGTCAGAACACCCCAAACAATTTAATGACATAAATAAGCAATATATATTTTTATTTCTAACATTTCACTCAATTTATGATAATTATAACATTTATTATGTAAAAAATATTGAAATATAATGAAAATTTAAAAATCAAAACAAATGAATTGAAATCATTCATTTTTTTTCAGAATCCTTGGAATCACTGCATTCTACAAAATATATTTATCGTTTTTATTTATAAATGTGATTATAATCAAAATTATACATTTTCTATTAACAGGAATACTCAGTTATGTAATTACTCTTGAAAATAATTCGATTGTAAGTATAATAGAAGTGATAGATTCTATGTACTTTCTACGTAAATCTTCTATTTAAAAGTGCTTTTATCAGCACTGTACGCACACAGTTTTTAAGGGGTTTTTTTGTTCTTTTCTCTTGGACACATGTATTGTCGTAACAATTTTCTTTTCCTCATTTATGGCTCATCAAGAAAACTTTTGCTATTCCCCTCCTCTTTCTTTTCCAGCAATTTCATATGAGGGTCAATAAGTAAATAGGCTAATTGTGAACCTCTCAATTCTTCTTCCATCTCTTTTCCATCTGAATAAACCTCCTCTAACAGCTTCTAAAGTTTTTCTATTCTTAATCATAAGTCAAAGCAGGAAAAGACAGTCTAAAACAGCTTGGAAACGCCATGGTTTCATACTGAATAATAGTAACACGAGAGCACGCGTGGGGTGTCATCACACCCCAAATCGTTCTTTAAAACAGAAAAAATGTTGAGAATTTGCCGTTTTCATATGACACGTTTAGATCATGAGTTTGGAGGCTGGTGCTGTTAGACCCGACCACTTTAGATTATGGGGGTGATGGCAGAGACTTTTTCAAGCGTGGTGTGTCGAAACAACCCTCGCGCGTCTTCATGGGTTAAGAATTGTTGATGCAGCATTTAAACTTCAGTATTTGATTACCAAAATATCGAAATCATCAATTTAGGTTTAAAAAGATTGATTTTTTAAAATTTGATTTCTAGAATGCTATAAATATTTTAGACTAAAACATAGATTTAATGTTGATATTTTATTGATTTTCGTAGCATTATGCCCATTTATTTGCGGTTGAAATTACATTTTGTTTTGCAGAAACACCATAGATAAATTTCTGTAACAAAATCCATGGCTAACGAGATACATACGGTACTTGTATGATTCCTGACACTGTCTGTTCTTAATATTTTGCCCAACTTGAATGTGCTGATCCATTAAACGGATTACAAATGAGTTTCTCCATTGTTGGAATGATAATAGTTTGATGAAACTTATATAAAGCCGTTAATTCTGAATAATGTTCTGAAACGAGAGATTTAGTTCTATGAAAAAAAATGGAAATTATTTTGAGAGTTCTGCGGTTGTTCATTGGAAATTGAAAATTTTATGTTTATTAAAAATGCTAATATATTTCCGAAACAACTAATTAGAATGTAAAAATCTACAAAGCCAGAATCTAAAAATTAATAATATTTCTATATCGCACTTCAATTTCACAGTCTTTTTCTAGCATTTTATTTTAATTTTTGCTTTTAAACATGATACATTCGTCAGTTAATTCGCAAATCATAGAATTTTTTTACTGAATACATTATCACTAGATGGAGATTATTTACTTTTTAGTAAGGAATGCATTTATATGTCTTACATTCAAAAGTTAAATAAAAAAGTTTAAGTTACATAATCAATATGTTTTTATGAAATAGTCTCAGAATATTTATATCTGTCCTATTACTTCGTGGTTATTAAGTAGCATTATGAACTTCAAGAATTTACTTGAATTAATTAGCTGGTTCAATAATAAGAAAATTTATACTTCTAGAGTGTTGTAGAAAATCATTAAATAGTAAAAGTAACAATTTCTGTCTCAGTAATACAAAGAATGAAATCTTTAATATGTCAGTTTTCTTAAGGTTGCGATTCTGAGGAAAGGATATCTTTACAGTGGTTTCAAAAACACACGGAACTTAAAATGCAATTATAGACATACCAAGTGAATGTTAAACAAAATATTTTGGACTGCTGAAGTCGTGTTGAGTGAGAAAGCGGAAATTTCAACATTCTTGTTAAACACGCAGACTTACTTTAGGACGTGCATAAAAATTAAACGACATATTAGAATGAAATAATGGTATTTCTTGAGTTTTTCGTGTCTCGCAGGTATGCAGTATTACTTAAAATAAAAATCAGTACAGAAGCATTGACCTATAAAAATAAGACCTGTGTTTATTGTAGAAAAGACTGAAAAATAAAATAATTTACTAGTACACTATTTTAATAAATGTATTTTATCATGGATACCAGATAAACTATATCCGTAAGGCTTTCTTCTATACTTCTATCCAAGATTGATCTCTGAAGCCAGGCTCGAAACTATAAACAAATAACCAGAATATAGAGCAATGGAACTGATACAATACCATTGCTCTATAATAACTGCAAAACCATATGAATAACACAGAAAAATAAAAATGTCCCATTTTGTTATGTAAATTAAGGTATCTATAGCATATAAAGCCGTCTTAAGCTAAATACACAGTATGATTTTTTTATTTAATTTTATTTTGAAATGAACTTTTCTTAAATTTAATACTAGTTAGTTTTTAACTAATAATTTCTAATTAAAATATTATAGAATCTTGAAATCAATTTCTCTCATATTTACTGCATGTTGGAGCCACATACTTGGAAATAAAGTTGAAGTAAATTAATTAATTAACTGATAGCTAAGCTCTGGAAATATTAAAATAATGTATGGTCATCGAAAGAACACAAGTGTACAAAATTTCGGAGGTCTTACGCATCAGGGAATTTTAAAAATTATCTACAATATTCTATCTGAATAAACATGGCATAATTCAAGCAAAATTAAAGTTAACTTTACTCTTTGTGCGATCACCTTAGATGTTCTGAGGTCATTAAGCTCTGCCAAAACTCTTCCAAACATACTCCAGTAAAACCTAAAACCAACATGAAAAATAGACTAATTTTGGAAGATCTTGTCCATAGTAGACCGATAAAGCATGCTTTTTCAACTCTGATATACATATATCCTATAGTTCTAAGCCAGGAATGCTTAGAAATTCATATCAGTTTAAAGAATTGCAACTAATATTCTTATGTAAGAAATATTAAATAAGCATTTCTAAAAACGTATTTAAATATGTATGCAAGGAGGTCAAAAAGTGTTCCTGGTGACTTCTTTGAAAATTTAATTAATCATTAAAAATAGACACAGTGATAAAACATAAAGCAATTGCATGTATTCCTTTTAAAATTTATTTCCTTTTAAAAGTGCATTTATTTCAGAGGCAAGATTTAACAAACAAAGGCAAATTCCATGGAATAAGATTTAATTTAACTTTCTGGATTTATAAAAGGTAGGCTGTATTCAATTGATGTGAAAAGATTCCAGAAACTTTTGATTCGTTAAAATTGTTTGTCTCGGATTCTACGAAAATGTATCTTAGATTTTGTTTTACTTTTTCTTTAGTTTGTCTTGCATCGGTAATGAATGCTATGCATCATACAATGGGTTTGGAGAAATAGAAAAGATACTATTTTCCTTTCATTATACATTGAAATCGCTTTCTCTTCTTGGATTTTGACGATTTTTCTTATTCATTAATGCTAAGTTTCTGATAAAGCGTTTGACTAAGTTCCAATATTAAATGTTACTGAGTCCATACTGCACGGTAAATAACCCCTTAGTTGAATGCAAATATCATGGAATAAGATTTAATTTAACTTTCTGGATTTATAAAAGGTAGGCTGTATTCAATTGATGTTTAAAGATTCCAGAAACTTTTGTCTCGTTAAAATTGTTTGTCTCGGATTCTACAAAAATGTATCTTAGGTTTTGTGTTACTTTTCCTTTAGTTTGTCTTGTATCGGTAATGAATGCTATGCATCATACAATCGGTTTGGAGAAATAGAAAATATACTATTTTCCTTTCATTATATATTGAAATCGCTTTCTTTTCTTGGATTTTGACGATTTTTCTTATTCATTAATGCTAAGTTTCTCCTAAAGAGTTATACCAAGTTCCAATATTAAATGTTACTGAGCCCATACTGCACGGTAAATGATGCCTTAGTTGAATTCAAGAGAAAAGTTAGATAACTGAAATTGATACTAATATTCCTAATGTTTAATTTAAGAATGCGGTTGAAAATTTCAATTTAGATAAGGTCGAAACTATCAATATTTTATCCCTAAAAATGCTTTCACATAAAAATATATTATAATATATTATTGTCAGAATTTCAAATTTCTATGAACATAATTCATTTATTGGTTTCCTTAGATTGTAAATTTGATTTTTGGCTTTTGCAAAGCCGTTAATTTAGCAGTATCTTCGAGTATTCTTAAATTAATGGTTTAAAAATTCAGTTAGTCTAATAAAGCTGATAATTTATCTTAAAGATTTCTGATGCTTATTTTTTTATGAAATAATGTGTCTGATTCAATTACTTGGAAGTTGAGCCAGATTCAACCTTTTGTTTCTGGTTTCAACCTTTAACACTTCATGATTGAAAGCTAATCTTACGTTTTACAAAATTCAGAGGCATATTTTGAACATATTTGAAAATTTATTTGGAATGAACGTATCAATTAAATGTAAACTTATTTTATTAAAACTAACTGACGTTCGCACATAAGTTTTTTTCACAAATGTCATTCATAAAATAAAATAAAATATACTTGCATTTCTTCAACTGCAAATCATCTTCAGAAGACGCGGAATACATTTAATTACTATATACATTGTATAAGAATTCATTATATATATTTTCTGATGTTTCCAGGAAGTATTGATACTGAGTTAACATTCGCATATATATATTTACAGAGTGCTCATTAAAGTTCTTTAAAGCCCCCTAACTTCAGAAAGACTGCAATTATAATCATAAAAGTGTTATCCTTGTACAGTATGTGCTACGCGATGTAATCACTTACAGCGCCATCTGGCGGCGAACTACAGAATTACCGAAAATGGTAGGATATAGGTGAACACATTTTTAATTTATAAATATCTCCAATACCAACCTTTTAAAACTTTAATTGTTATTTTAGAGGCAAAACTGAGGAATCCATTTTCTTCACCATTATCTTTATGTATCGAGAAGAAATACTTAAACCTTATCTTATCATTTATTTATATCTTGTCATAACGCTATTTCTTAATGAATTCTAGAGTATTTTCATTCACATTAATAAAAAATACATGTTCTTATTTGGACATCGGTTATTTTTCTAAGTGAAAAACCTTTTCCGTTATATATTTTTAATAGCTTTAAATACTTGTGTTCATAGATGGATTATATTATGATTTGGATAAGATTTGAGAATAACGATAAATGTGTTTATGATTTAAAAAGTTAATTCTGTATAATGTTTCATGGAAAAATTTTTAATTAGTATTTTATGTCGACTTTTTTATTTCATGATCATTTCAAAGTTCGTAAAATGAGGGTTTCAGAATTTGAAACGTCCTTTTAATTTTAAACTATTTAATTAGGATGATTTGGTAGTTTTTTCTGCATAAAATATTTTATGTATTTTTGATTTTTGTAAAATAAAAGAACGAAACTTGATCCTGCAGATGAGCTTCGTAACAACATTTAAAATAAAGTCATGGTTTTATATGAAAAAAAACTATAATATGGAAATGTAAAATATGATTTTATGTAGTTTACTTTCATAAAATTAAAAGACAAGAAGTTCATACCGACAATATATTACCAATGATTATGTCAATTGTTTCTAAGAAAATGTGTTTTGATGCATATTTCTACGAATAATAACTCAAAAAATTTCAAATGTAGATGAAATTTAAAGTGAAAGTGCTTATTTGAGATGCGGTCGTACTTTGAGAGTTTTTTTTTCGTTTGTTTGGAATAGTTCAAGAATTTTAAAATTTTACATAAAAAATATTATGCACGTATCAAATAGTAATATGATGACAAACAATATAATGCATCTATGAAGAAAACAATATAATGCATCTATGAAGAAAACAATATAATACAGTTATGGAAAAAACAATATAATGCAGTTATGGGGAAAAATCACTTTTATGACGTTTACTTTCATAAACTCTTTAATGCTTTTTTCGACTTGTTTAAAAGAAAACATGTTTAGATGAATATTTTTATGAATTGTTTTGCCAACACGCTAAGTGTTTAAAAAAATGTGTTTCGTGAACTTATTTTTATGAATAATAACTATAAAAATATTAAATGCTGATAAAATCTAAAACATAAGCACTAATTTGAGAAGAGGTAGTAGATCCGCATTTTTTTTGTTTTCAACATTTTAAGAAATTTAAAATTTTGCAAGAAAAATAATATACATGCATGAAATAATAAAATGAGGACTTGAGATATATATGCAAAAACAACATAATGCGGATATGGAAAAAATCACTTTTATGATGTTTACTTTCGTAAACTATTAATGCTTTTTTCGCTTTGTTTAAAACAAAACATGTTTAGATGAATATTTTTATGCATGATAATTATAAAAATTAGTAATGCTAAGAAAAACTCAAAAAGGAAGTCACGTATACGAGAAAAACATTTTAAATCTCAAGTAACGAATAAAATATCCTCATCTGTAACAAAAAACCTTGGGGATAATGAGAAAGAGAAAATAAATTTAGAACATGTTTGTTATAGAATACCATCACGGAATCCAAATTCCAAAAAAAATATTTAACCAATTAAACAACAGTTTACACTTTGTTTGGCTTCCTAAGTAAGATTTTTTTTTCCTTTCAGGGGATGTCGTTTTGAGTAATACTAATCTGTGCCTTATGAACTCGCTCTCATTTCCCTTCCCATCATGTTGCCATCGTAAATTACGAAAAAAGGAAACTTCTCTTTAAATATTTCACATTAAGCTAAAGAAAGATGAAATGTAATTAAGAATTATTTTTAACCTTTTTCTTTCTGTTTACCCATCGTAGCTTGAGAATTAAAGAGGTAATTAAAATTTTCTTCAGGTGCTTAATTAAAATTTGTACGGAAGCGATTCTAATAGTTCTCTCATCGCACGCATTAAAATTCCCAAACATCAGGCATAGAAACATATTCTGAGGCCCTGTAAGCAATGCTTTGGAATGTAATAAAAATAATTACCGTTCATAAAAAAATCAACTTATGAAGAATAAAATTAGCAATCATATGTTTCTTCATTTCCTTTTTTTCCCTCAAAAATGACGGATGTATTATTTTCTGTTACGTAGATTTACGTATTCTGCATTATAAAAATGACATAAATTTTCTGGATTCCGAAATAGATCGTCTTCTGATTTCAACGCAGATTCCTAAATGAAAATATATTTTGAATAGTTAATCCTCTCTGAGGGTTTCAGCATATACCAAGATGTATATGTGGCAGCAAATATACCCCAGCTTTCCTCAAGTCCATTATTTCTGCAGAATTCCGTAGAATCCGAAATAAGAGAACCCTTTTTGATAAAACTCAAAACCTTAACGATCTTTGAAGTACACTTTTTTTCCCTTCCATTGAAAAAAGACGTTTAGGCCGAAATTCCTTCCAGAAATAAATCGATTTTCTTCCATCCAAGATTTTACTGGCCCTTTGCTATCATCCCTGGACATAACAAAATAAATCCATCAATAACTGCATGATTATCCATGCACTACGAATAAGTGAAATAAGTGAGCTGTAAAAAGCTTAGCTTATTTATAGCCCAACATAAATATCCAAATAGGCGCCAGCAAGGAGAAAAAGGATGATTGGTTCTCTATGAGTTGGTTATGATATAAGCCAAATTCATTAAAATTATGGAATGTTCTACCAAATTTTATTTCCTTATGATAAATAAATATTATGCTTTTTCTTTAGGTTTGAAAAAAAATAGCGGGGAATACAGTCAAATGATTCTATAAATTCTCACGATAACTTAATAACTTTTAAACGTAGAGATAAGACTCGTTCTATAAAATATTTATGACTGAATTAAAATTCTTTATATTTTTTGAATCAGTGCCTTCATATTTTCTTAACCGACAGGAAAACCTCAAATGTTTGTAACTGCATCATATTTCTGGATTTGAACAGCCTTAAAAGTATCTGAAACACATAATAAATTTGGGTTTTATGTTTAGTTTTAGAAAGATAATCAGAAATTTCTTCAGAAATTTTCTCAGAATAGCAGCTGATTATGTCATTAACTTTTTAAACAAACATGTTCCCTAAGAATGATCGTCTAATTGACTCACCAAATTTCCCAAAATCTCATAATTTAAAAAGCCGAAATTTGACCATGAACCTCATACATCATTCTAAAATCGTAATTAACACTAATTTCTTACTTCCAATAAATGTTAGTGACCTACCTAAGAAAAATTGGGAAATATTTATACAAAGAAACTTATACTCGACATTTGAAAACTGAAGTTTCAAAATTGAACAGAAATCATTCATATTTTAAAGGACATAAAATATTTTTAAGACGTTATTAAAATACAACGAAGCTACCGATTATATCATAGATCTAAGATATTGAATGAATGCCAGACGCAGTAAGATTGAAAATTTAAAAGCAAAATTTTAAGAATGCCTTCTATTTATGATATATATAAAGGAATTGTAGGAAATTTGTTATACTGTGCAATGAAACTTGTTTTAAATTTTTCAACTATTATGGAAATTCAATTTTCCAAGCAAGATTACCTTATTTTCTCTAGAATAATTACCCTGAAAACATAAAGCAAGAATCAAAGGCAATGCGTTCACTATAAGAATATTTCGTTTTCTATATAGAATTTCTTCTCGAATAATGAGATCCTCCTTTTATGATTAATTTTCATTTATTTATAGAGTATCTAAAAAGGGATTTCTCTCGCAGTTATACGAATTCTATAAACCTAGAATAAAAACTAGCTGTAACACTGAGGTTCATGAAATTATTAATATGTATTGTATTAATGTTTTATTTATAATTTATATAGCATGTTCAATTAGGAGATTATGAGAAGAAATATGAAGTTTAAACTGATCGCATTATTAGTGATTAATTAGTATTCTTTTATAGTGGAAATTCAACATCGTAAATGCAAGGAAATTTCGATATTATATCTACCAGCTTTTCATCTTTCTCCACTGTAAACAGAACGGGGTTGTCGATAGTAAACGTCCCCAACTCAGAGTGCCGTGCAGATCTTTGTTTGGGTCATAATGACTTGAAATTTGGACGACAGACGCTCCTGATTATGCATTCGAGATTTATTGACAAAAAATAGTTCAAGAAATCTACGATAGGTGGCGCTGCAGAGAGAAAAAACATTCTACATAATTCCTAGATGAGTTCCGTGGTACTCCACAGCCCTTTCCATTCACAAAACAGTATGTTCCACAACGAAGCGCAATAAATCACCATTGCTTCCACGAACATGTCGAATAATGCTGTCTTATATATGTGACAGTGTTGCGGGTTGTTCTCGGTAACCGGATCCTTTATAAATCCCCATAACCAGAAGTCCCATGGAGAGAGATCAGGGGAGCGATGAGGCCAAGCTGTTGGAAAGCCACGACTATCACCCGTTGATCTGTGAAAGTTTGCCGTAACACCTGTTTAATGCTTCAATGAATATGAGTTGGTGCACCATCTGCTTAAAACTTGTATCCTGAAGGTGATTACGTTGCTGCAGTTCTGGGATAACAAATGTTGGACTCGTGATTTTCATGCGCTGCAAAGACGCTTCATTTATGCAAATCGCGTTTCATTTGTGTTACAGCGCCATCTATTGAAGAATTTTTGAACTCTTTTTTTTAAATCCATAAATCTCGAGCGCAAGGTCTGAAGTGTATGTCTTCCAAATTTCACGTCATTATGACACATACATGTACACCCTGCATGTAATTTCGATAACCCTGTATTTTCCTTCAGTTATGTTTTTGCTATTATCCTTTGCGTCTGTATTGCTATTCAACCGGAGCGGCCGCATGACTACACTTGCTCGAGCAGTTCCATAGGATGCTGACGCGTTAAAAGAAACGGTCGCAAAGATGTTCCATTGCAGCAGTCCTATGCTTAAGAATATTGAATCAAAAGAATGAATCAGTCGTTGAATAGAAATTGCACGTTTGTCCATTAATGCTTAAACACAGCATCTCTGAATTCATAAACTTTGAAAAACAGTTTTGTTTATATCCTGCATACCTCCAATCGAAATGGCTTCTAAATTGCAACAAAAGCATTACAACTGTTGGGCCCCAAGAGGACCTTAGTAAGGAAGGAAGAAGAAGAAGACAAAATTCTAGAAAACAATCTTTATTGCACCAACACAGCAGCTCATATATGCTAATGAAAATAATGAAAACTCGAGTACCTACATCTATATATTTAAATAATGTGGTAAAATACCTTCACCGAGTCCTCAACCACTCGACCGATTTCGACAATTTTTTTTCATATGAAAGCTCACGACATCTTGATATGTCATCAAGGGTCGCCTGACCCTCTCCCCCATTTTCGAATGAAGTCGAAAAAACGTATAGAGAATGTGTGGTGCAGAAAGGTTTTTTCGATTTGGTTCGAAAATAGTGGATGCTGGGAGCAGGGAACCATTCATTGCAAATCTAGATGTCATACCCTTCCATTTGAAATAAAAATTGTAGAAATCGGTCTGGTGGTTGGGGCTGAAGGATTTCTGCAAAGTTTACAAATATGGCAAAACATTCAGACAGTTCGCCAGTCCCAATCACTCGAAGGATTTCGATAATTTTTATTTCATATCAAAGCTTATGACTTCTAGATATATCATCAGAGGTCGCCTGTCCCCACCTTTCAGTTTCGAACGAAATTGAAAAAACACTTTTCCACTGTACAATCTCAATGGGGAAAACCCTTTAGACAGTTCGACAGCAACAACTACAAGACGGATTTCGATAATTTTTATTTTATATGAAAGATTATGAGTTCTAAATTTTAAGTGAAGGGTCACCTGCCCCCTATTTTGAAACGAAACCGATAAAACACTTCTACACCTTTAATTGTCTAAATGTTTTTACGATTCCGTTCAAAAATGGGGGTTGGTGAGGGGCAGACGTCCCTTGATGACATATCTAGATGTCATAAGCTTTGATATGAAATTAAAACTTATCGAAATCAGTCGAGTGGTTGGAGCTAGCGAACTGTCTGAAGGTTTTACCATATTATTTTAAATTTATAGATTCTTACATGTCCATCACAATGGCGTGTGAAAAATATTGTAAAATAGCTATTGAAGGTGACGGAAACTGTCTATTTAGAAAGATATCATTCTGTATTTATGTATTTGAAGATTTTTATACCGAAATTCGTGAAAAGGTTATACAGAACATTACCACTAGATGAGGTTTATTGAAAGATCTTACAATTTTAAAAGAATATGCTGTCTACAAAGAATATGAAATATACTATGGTTTTATGGTCTGTTCCACTGATCTTCATGCATTATTTAAAACTGAAAAATGTAGTGGCTGTGAAGCTCGAAGCAGCTAGGTGGCAGGAGCAGTTCTGAGCAAAGTAGGTGCTGGCCGCGTACCCGCCCGGAGGGCAGCGAGAGCGTCTATTTAACTTACAAAATATGATTAAAATACCTATCCTAATCCTTCTATACACGAAGAATTACAGTAAAAGTTTCATCCTGCACTTTTACTGGCCCAATCCTCATGATTTACTCCTCTTTTACTGATCCTCCATTGATCTTTATGCAGTAATTAAAACTGAAAAAGTAGTGACTGAGAGCACTGGAAAAAGTAGTGGCACAGAGCACTGAAAAAAGTAGTGACAGAGAGCACTGAAAAAAGTAGTGGCAGGACAGTGCTGAGCAAAATGGGTGCTGGCCTCGAAACCGCCCGTTGGGCTGCGAGAGCAGCTAGTATACATAGTATAACACCACTGTTTGCTAATGCAACTATAACCGTAAGGTTATTTGAGCAGTGTCGCGGACATGAAGTGGAAGAAAAATTACAGCACCCGAAGGGATTCACCTCTCTTAGACCTTTAGAAATTCCCTCCACTTCTGCCTAATTATAAAACGCAACAAATTTACAAATGTTAACAGGAGTAATTCATTTTAGAAAGTTTGCTATTGAGCATTCACACAGAACATGTTGATAAATAAAACACAGGAAAAACACAAAATTACATAAATGCACATGAGAACGCTGGACAATAATAAAAACTATTTGCAAGGGAAAAACTGAAAGATGAGTGAAAAATCCGTTCAAAAGAACGAAAGGAAAAAGATGAAAGAAATTAATATGACAACAAAAATAAAATAAAATATGCACACAAAACAGAGAAATGGGCCACACAGAGTTTTAAAAAGTCCGATTTTGAAGAAGAGTTAGCTAATGGAACTCTATTTGAAGAAAGTGAAACACGGTAGATCTTGGTAGAAAGTCCTGAAAGAAGGACTTAGGCAGTTCTGAATTCATAAGGGGTGCTGGGCTGACGAGGAGGCGAAGTTGAATGTTTAATTGGGGAAACGAGACCTTCCATCTCCAAAGGAAAATGATGGTGAGATGAGGAAGAGATGAAGAAGCAGGATGGACAGTTGAAGTTTGGCTGGTTTTAAATTCCATCATCGCAGGAAGAGGAGGAGGTTGCTCTGTTACAGAAGTTACTTTTTGTGAAAATGCTGATCGAGATTTTGGATTGGGTCGAAATCATTGCACTCTGCTGACAGAAGACTTAAAAAAACAATTAATTGGGGTCTGTCGTAAAAGACTGGTTTCACTTTGGAGAAGGTGGAGCAAATTATGGATCTTCCTTCTTGACGTTGAATTGTTGGCTATGCTGCGGAACGGGATAGGCTGATGTTGTTGGTTGGGTGGTGACATATGGTAGGAGGACCTACATATGCAATAGAAGGATGAAACGCCGTGTGTCAGACACAACACACAATTCTTAATAGTTTTGTTTTCGTTAGAGTTTCCGTGTAAATAGATATCCGGCATCCTGTCAGCTGTCTATCAGGCAGCTGACAGATTCTGCAGCAATCTCTGTCCCGAAAGCTTCCCACCATAGCATATACGGAGTGCCATAACGGTCAGTTTCATAATGGAATAATTAATAAGCCATTTAAACAATATTCATAATAATAAAATGTAAATAGCGTAAATTACCATTCAGAAACAATCAATATGTCATGAGTAAGACGTATCAATTTGAATCTTTAAAAATATTAATAATAAACCTTCTTGATGTAATTAGGAACATCATTTGTTTGAGTAAAAAGTCTTGGCAATTTTAAATAAACTAGCTGAAATTTGACTAAAAAGAATCCTGGGCTAAAACAACACCAAAAAAATATTGCTACAAGTATCACGACCGAGGGAACGCAGCATTAAATTTTCTTCAAAACATTTAATGCATTAACGACGTAGAACAGCTATGTTTCGATTAACAGAAAAAGAGCAAATAAGGAAACAAAATAAATAAGAAACTCGGAATGAATTCGTTACTTCTTTGTCTTTTTTCCTTGGAATCGTTCTCCATTTGTCTTTAAAGAACGGAAGAAGCATGTTTCAGAAAAAAGTAAAAAAGAAATATAAAAACCAGAATTCCAAAAGGAAGTTGGAAATTTGCGTGCCATGCAGCGTGACACTGCTGCATTTCTTTTGCATAAAATATTCTGTTCTTCAGGCAAAGATAACAGTTCTAATTATTGTGAATTTATCGCATTTTTTTCTAAACAAGGCTTTCTATTTATTTTTTTATAAAATAGAAG
>BGPR01023950.1:0-23739 GCA_013235015.1 Araneus ventricosus | reverse complement strand
CTTCT
Organism: Araneus ventricosus; assembly: GCA_013235015.1. Classification (NCBI taxonomy): domain Eukaryota; kingdom Metazoa; phylum Arthropoda; class Arachnida; order Araneae; family Araneidae; genus Araneus; species Araneus ventricosus. The sequence continues at coordinate 23,734 of BGPR01023950.1, read as the reverse complement.
ATTTTATAAAAAAATAAATAGAAAGCCTTGTTTAGAAAAAAATGCGATAAATTCACAATAATTAGAACTGTTATCTTTGCCTGAAGAACAGAATATTTTATGCAAAAGAAATGCAGCAGTGTCACGCTGCATGGCACGCAAATTTCCAACTTCCTTTTGGAATTCTGGTTTTTATATTTCTTTTTTACTTTTTTCTGAAACATGCTTCTTCCGTTCTTTAAAGACAAATGGAGAACGATTCCAAGGAAAAAAGACAAAGAAGTAACGAATTCATTCCGAGTTTCTTATTTATTTTGTTTCCTTATTTGCTCTTTTTCTGTTAATCGAAACATAGCTGTTCTACGTCGTTAATGCATTAAATGTTTTGAAGAAAATTTAATGCTGCGTTCCCTCGGTCGTGATACTTGTAGCAATATTTTTTTGGTGTTGTTTTAGCCCAGGATTCTTTTTAGTCAAATTTCAGCTAGTTTATTTAAAATTGCCAAGACTTTTTACTCAAACAAATGATGTTCCTAATTACATCAAGAAGGTTTATTATTAATATTTTTAAAGATTCAAATTGATACGTCTTACTCATGACATATTGATTGTTTCTGAATGGTAATTTACGCTATTTACATTTTATTATTATGAATATTGTTTAAATGGCTTATTAATTATTCCATTATGAAACTGACCGTTATGGCACTCCGTATATGCTATGGTGGGAAGCTTTCGGGACAGAGATTGCTGCAGAATCTGTCAGCTGCCTGATAGACAGCTGACAGGATGCCGGATATCTATTTACACGGAAACTCTAACGAAAACAAAACTATTAAGAATTGTGTGTTGTGTCTGACACACGGCGTTTCATCCTTCTATTGCATATGTAGGTCCTCCTACCATATGTCACCACCCAACCAACAACATCAGCCTATCCCGTTCCGCAGCATAGCCAACAATTCAACGTCAAGAAGGAAGATCCATAATTTGCTCCACCTTCTCCAAAGTGAAACCAGTCTTTTACGACAGACCCCAATTAATTGTTTTTTTAAGTCTTCTGTCAGCAGAGTGCAATGATTTCGACCCAATCCAAAATCTCGATCAGCATTTTCACAAAAAGTAACTTCTGTAACAGAGCAACCTCCTCCTCTTCCTGCGATGATGGAATTTAAAACCAGCCAAACTTCAACTGTCCATCCTGCTTCTTCATCTCTTCCTCATCTCACCATCATTTTCCTTTGGAGATGGAAGGTCTCGTTTCCCCAATTAAACATTCAACTTCGCCTCCTCGTCAGCCCAGCACCCCTTATGAATTCAGAACTGCCTAAGTCCTTCTTTCAGGACTTTCTACCAAGATCTACCGTGTTTCACTTTCTTCAAATAGAGTTCCATTAGCTAACTCTTCTTCAAAATCGGACTTTTTAAAACTCTGTGTGGCCCATTTCTCTGTTTTGTGTGCATATTTTATTTTATTTTTGTTGTCATATTAATTTCTTTCATCTTTTTCCTTTCGTTCTTTTGAACGGATTTTTCACTCATCTTTCAGTTTTTCCCTTGCAAATAGTTTTTATTATTGTCCAGCGTTCTCATGTGCATTTATGTAATTTTGTGTTTTTCCTGTGTTTTATTTATCAACATGTTCTGTGTGAATGCTCAATAGCAAACTTTCTAAAATGAATTACTCCTGTTAACATTTGTAAATTTGTTGCGTTTTATAATTAGGCAGAAGTGGAGGGAATTTCTAAAGGTCTAAGAGAGGTGAATCCCTTCGGGTGCTGTAATTTTTCTTCCACTTCATGTCCGCGACACTGCTCAAATAACCTTACGGTTATAGTTGCATTAGCAAACAGTGGTGTTATACTATGTATACTAGCTGCTCTCGCAGCCCAACGGGCGGTTTCGAGGCCAGCACCCATTTTGCTCAGCACTGTCCTGCCACTACTTTTTTCAGTGCTCTCTGTCACTACTTTTTTCAGTGCTCTGTGCCACTACTTTTTCCAGTGCTCTCAGTCACTACTTTTTCAGTTTTAATTACTGCATAAAGATCAATGGAGGATCAGTAAAAGAGGAGTAAATCATGAGGATTGGGCCAGTAAAAGTGCAGGATGAAACTTTTACTGTAATTCTTCGTGTATAGAAGGATTAGGATAGGTATTTTAATCATATTTTGTAAGTTAAATAGACGCTCTCGCTGCCCTCCGGGCGGGTACGCGGCCAGCACCTACTTTGCTCAGAACTGCTCCTGCCACCTAGCTGCTTCGAGCTTCACAGCCACTACATTTTTCAGTTTTAAATAATGCATGAAGATCAGTGGAACAGACCATAAAACCATAGTATATTTCATATTCTTTGTAGACAGCATATTCTTTTAAAATTGTAAGATCTTTCAATAAACCTCATCTAGTGGTAATGTTCTGTATAACCTTTTCACGAATTTCGGTATAAAAATCTTCAAATACATAAATACAGAATGATATCTTTCTAAATAGACAGTTTCCGTCACCTTCAATAGCTATTTTACAATATTTTTCACACGCCATTGTGATGGACATGTAAGAATCTATAAATTTAAAATAATATGGTAAAACCTTCAGACAGTTCGCTAGCTCCAACCACTCGACTGATTTCGATAAGTTTTAATTTCATATCAAAGCTTATGACATCTAGATATGTCATCAAGGGACGTCTGCCCCTCACCAACCCCCATTTTTGAACGGAATCGTAAAAACATTTAGACAATTAAAGGTGTAGAAGTGTTTTATCGGTTTCGTTTCAAAATAGGGGGCAGGTGACCCTTCACTTAAAATTTAGAACTCATAATCTTTCATATAAAATAAAAATTATCGAAATCCGTCTTGTAGTTGTTGCTGTCGAACTGTCTAAAGGGTTTTCCCCATTGAGATTGTACAGTGGAAAAGTGTTTTTTCAATTTCGTTCGAAACTGAAAGGTGGGGACAGGCGACCTCTGATGATATATCTAGAAGTCATAAGCTTTGATATGAAATAAAAATTATCGAAATCCTTCGAGTGATTGGGACTGGCGAACTGTCTGAATGTTTTGCCATATTTGTAAACTTTGCAGAAATCCTTCAGCCCCAACCACCAGACCGATTTCTACAATTTTTATTTCAAATGGAAGGGTATGACATCTAGATTTGCAATGAATGGTTCCCTGCTCCCAGCATCCACTATTTTCGAACCAAATCGAAAAAACCTTTCTGCACCACACATTCTCTATACGTTTTTTCGACTTCATTCGAAAATGGGGGAGAGGGTCAGGCGACCCTTGATGACATATCAAGATGTCGTGAGCTTTCATATGAAAAAAAATTGTCGAAATCGGTCGAGTGGTTGAGGACTCGGTGAAGGTATTTTACCACATTATTTAAATATATAGATGTAGGTACTCGAGTTTTCATTATTTTCATTAGCATATATGAGCTGCTGTGTTGGTGCAATAAAGATTGTTTTCTAGAATTTTGTCTTCTTCTTCTTCCTTCCTTACTAAGGTCCTCTTGGGGCCCAACAGTTGTAATGCTTTTGTTGCAATTTAGAAGCCATTTCGATTGGAGGTATGCAGGATATAAACAAAACTGTTTTTCAAAGTTTATGAATTCAGAGATGCTGTGTTTAAGCATTAATGGACAAACGTGCAATTTCTATTCAACGACTGATTCATTCTTTTGATTCAATATTCTTAAGCATAGGACTGCTGCAATGGAACATCTTTGCGACCGTTTCTTTTAACGCGTCAGCATCCTATGGAACTGCTCGAGCAAGTGTAGTCATGCGGCCGCTCCGGTTGAATAGCAATACAGACGCAAAGGATAATAGCAAAAACATAACTGAAGGAAAATACAGGGTTATCGAAATTACATGCAGGGTGTACATGTATGTGTCATAATGACGTGAAATTTGGAAGACATACACTTCAGACCTTGCGCTCGAGATTTATGGATTTAAAAAAAAGAGTTCAAAAATTCTTCAATAGATGGCGCTGTAACACAAATGAAACGCGATTTGCATAAATGAAGCGTCTTTGCAGCGCATGAAAATCACGAGTCCAACATTTGTTATCCCAGAACTGCAGCAACGTAATCACCTTCAGGATACAAGTTTTAAGCAGATGGTGCACCAACTCATATTCATTGAAGCATTAAACAGGTGTTACGGCAAACTTTCACAGATCAACGGGTGATAGTCGTGGCTTTCCAACAGCTTGGCCTCATCGCTCCCCTGATCTCTCTCCATGGGACTTCTGGTTATGGGGATTTATAAAGGATCCGGTTACCGAGAACAACCCGCAACACTGTCACATATATAAGACAGCATTATTCGACATGTTCGTGGAAGCAATGGTGATTTATTGCGCTTCGTTGTGGAACATACTGTTTTGTGAATGGAAAGGGCTGTGGAGTACCACGGAACTCATCTAGGAATTATGTAGAATGTTTTTTCTCTCTGCAGCGCCACCTATCGTAGATTTCTTGAACTATTTTTTGTCAATAAATCTCGAATGCATAATCAGGAGCGTCTGTCGTCCAAATTTCAAGTCATTATGACCCAAACAAAGATCTGCACGGCACTCTGAGTTGGGGACGTTTACTATCGACAACCCCGTTCTGTTTACAGTGGAGAAAGATGAAAAGCTGGTAGATATAATATCGAAATTTCCTTGCATTTACGATGTTGAATTTCCACTATAAAAGAATACTAATTAATCACTAATAATGCGATCAGTTTAAACTTCATATTTCTTCTCATAATCTCCTAATTGAACATGCTATATAAATTATAAATAAAACATTAATACAATACATATTAATAATTTCATGAACCTCAGTGTTACAGCTAGTTTTTATTCTAGGTTTATAGAATTCGTATAACTGCGAGAGAAATCCCTTTTTAGATACTCTATAAATAAATGAAAATTAATCATAAAAGGAGGATCTCATTATTCGAGAAGAAATTCTATATAGAAAACGAAATATTCTTATAGTGAACGCATTGCCTTTGATTCTTGCTTTATGTTTTCAGGGTAATTATTCTAGAGAAAATAAGGTAATCTTGCTTGGAAAATTGAATTTCCATAATAGTTGAAAAATTTAAAACAAGTTTCATTGCACAGTATAACAAATTTCCTACAATTCCTTTATATATATCATAAATAGAAGGCATTCTTAAAATTTTGCTTTTAAATTTTCAATCTTACTGCGTCTGGCATTCATTCAATATCTTAGATCTATGATATAATCGGTAGCTTCGTTGTATTTTAATAACGTCTTAAAAATATTTTATGTCCTTTAAAATATGAATGATTTCTGTTCAATTTTGAAACTTCAGTTTTCAAATGTCGAGTATAAGTTTCTTTGTATAAATATTTCCCAATTTTTCTTAGGTAGGTCACTAACATTTATTGGAAGTAAGAAATTAGTGTTAATTACGATTTTAGAATGATGTATGAGGTTCATGGTCAAATTTCGGCTTTTTAAATTATGAGATTTTGGGAAATTTGGTGAGTCAATTAGACGATCATTCTTAGGGAACATGTTTGTTTAAAAAGTTAATGACATAATCAGCTGCTATTCTGAGAAAATTTCTGAAGAAATTTCTGATTATCTTTCTAAAACTAAACATAAAACCCAAATTTATTATGTGTTTCAGATACTTTTAAGGCTGTTCAAATCCAGAAATATGATGCAGTTACAAACATTTGAGGTTTTCCTGTCGGTTAAGAAAATATGAAGGCACTGATTCAAAAAATATAAAGAATTTTAATTCAGTCATAAATATTTTATAGAACGAGTCTTATCTCTACGTTTAAAAGTTATTAAGTTATCGTGAGAATTTATAGAATCATTTGACTGTATTCCCCGCTATTTTTTTTCAAACCTAAAGAAAAAGCATAATATTTATTTATCATAAGGAAATAAAATTTGGTAGAACATTCCATAATTTTAATGAATTTGGCTTATATCATAACCAACTCATAGAGAACCAATCATCCTTTTTCTCCTTGCTGGCGCCTATTTGGATATTTATGTTGGGCTATAAATAAGCTAAGCTTTTTACAGCTCACTTATTTCACTTATTCGTAGTGCATGGATAATCATGCAGTTATTGATGGATTTATTTTGTTATGTCCAGGGATGATAGCAAAGGGCCAGTAAAATCTTGGATGGAAGAAAATCGATTTATTTCTGGAAGGAATTTCGGCCTAAACGTCTTTTTTCAATGGAAGGGAAAAAAAGTGTACTTCAAAGATCGTTAAGGTTTTGAGTTTTATCAAAAAGGGTTCTCTTATTTCGGATTCTACGGAATTCTGCAGAAATAATGGACTTGAGGAAAGCTGGGGTATATTTGCTGCCACATATACATCTTGGTATATGCTGAAACCCTCAGAGAGGATTAACTATTCAAAATATATTTTCATTTAGGAATCTGCGTTGAAATCAGAAGACGATCTATTTCGGAATCCAGAAAATTTATGTCATTTTTATAATGCAGAATACGTAAATCTACGTAACAGAAAATAATACATCCGTCATTTTTGAGGGAAAAAAAGGAAATGAAGAAACATATGATTGCTAATTTTATTCTTCATAAGTTGATTTTTTTATGAACGGTAATTATTTTTATTACATTCCAAAGCATTGCTTACAGGGCCTCAGAATATGTTTCTATGCCTGATGTTTGGGAATTTTAATGCGTGCGATGAGAGAACTATTAGAATCGCTTCCGTACAAATTTTAATTAAGCACCTGAAGAAAATTTTAATTACCTCTTTAATTCTCAAGCTACGATGGGTAAACAGAAAGAAAAAGGTTAAAAATAATTCTTAATTACATTTCATCTTTCTTTAGCTTAATGTGAAATATTTAAAGAGAAGTTTCCTTTTTTCGTAATTTACGATGGCAACATGATGGGAAGGGAAATGAGAGCGAGTTCATAAGGCACAGATTAGTATTACTCAAAACGACATCCCCTGAAAGGAAAAAAAAATCTTACTTAGGAAGCCAAACAAAGTGTAAACTGTTGTTTAATTGGTTAAATATTTTTTTTGGAATTTGGATTCCGTGATGGTATTCTATAACAAACATGTTCTAAATTTATTTTCTCTTTCTCATTATCCCCAAGGTTTTTTGTTACAGATGAGGATATTTTATTCGTTACTTGAGATTTAAAATGTTTTTCTCGTATACGTGACTTCCTTTTTGAGTTTTTCTTAGCATTACTAATTTTTATAATTATCATGCATAAAAATATTCATCTAAACATGTTTTGTTTTAAACAAAGCGAAAAAAGCATTAATAGTTTACGAAAGTAAACATCATAAAAGTGATTTTTTCCATATCCGCATTATGTTGTTTTTGCATATATATCTCAAGTCCTCATTTTATTATTTCATGCATGTATATTATTTTTCTTGCAAAATTTTAAATTTCTTAAAATGTTGAAAACAAAAAAAATGCGGATCTACTACCTCTTCTCAAATTAGTGCTTATGTTTTAGATTTTATCAGCATTTAATATTTTTATAGTTATTATTCATAAAAATAAGTTCACGAAACACATTTTTTTAAACACTTAGCGTGTTGGCAAAACAATTCATAAAAATATTCATCTAAACATGTTTTCTTTTAAACAAGTCGAAAAAAGCATTAAAGAGTTTATGAAAGTAAACGTCATAAAAGTGATTTTTCCCCATAACTGCATTATATTGTTTTTTCCATAACTGTATTATATTGTTTTCTTCATAGATGCATTATATTGTTTTCTTCATAGATGCATTATATTGTTTGTCATCATATTACTATTTGATACGTGCATAATATTTTTTATGTAAAATTTTAAAATTCTTGAACTATTCCAAACAAACGAAAAAAAAACTCTCAAAGTACGACCGCATCTCAAATAAGCACTTTCACTTTAAATTTCATCTACATTTGAAATTTTTTGAGTTATTATTCGTAGAAATATGCATCAAAACACATTTTCTTAGAAACAATTGACATAATCATTGGTAATATATTGTCGGTATGAACTTCTTGTCTTTTAATTTTATGAAAGTAAACTACATAAAATCATATTTTACATTTCCATATTATAGTTTTTTTTCATATAAAACCATGACTTTATTTTAAATGTTGTTACGAAGCTCATCTGCAGGATCAAGTTTCGTTCTTTTATTTTACAAAAATCAAAAATACATAAAATATTTTATGCAGAAAAAACTACCAAATCATCCTAATTAAATAGTTTAAAATTAAAAGGACGTTTCAAATTCTGAAACCCTCATTTTACGAACTTTGAAATGATCATGAAATAAAAAAGTCGACATAAAATACTAATTAAAAATTTTTCCATGAAACATTATACAGAATTAACTTTTTAAATCATAAACACATTTATCGTTATTCTCAAATCTTATCCAAATCATAATATAATCCATCTATGAACACAAGTATTTAAAGCTATTAAAAATATATAACGGAAAAGGTTTTTCACTTAGAAAAATAACCGATGTCCAAATAAGAACATGTATTTTTTATTAATGTGAATGAAAATACTCTAGAATTCATTAAGAAATAGCGTTATGACAAGATATAAATAAATGATAAGATAAGGTTTAAGTATTTCTTCTCGATACATAAAGATAATGGTGAAGAAAATGGATTCCTCAGTTTTGCCTCTAAAATAACAATTAAAGTTTTAAAAGGTTGGTATTGGAGATATTTATAAATTAAAAATGTGTTCACCTATATCCTACCATTTTCGGTAATTCTGTAGTTCGCCGCCAGATGGCGCTGTAAGTGATTACATCGCGTAGCACATACTGTACAAGGATAACACTTTTATGATTATAATTGCAGTCTTTCTGAAGTTAGGGGGCTTTAAAGAACTTTAATGAGCACTCTGTAAATATATATATGCGAATGTTAACTCAGTATCAATACTTCCTGGAAACATCAGAAAATATATATAATGAATTCTTATACAATGTATATAGTAATTAAATGTATTCCGCGTCTTCTGAAGATGATTTGCAGTTGAAGAAATGCAAGTATATTTTATTTTATTTTATGAATGACATTTGTGAAAAAAACTTATGTGCGAACGTCAGTTAGTTTTAATAAAATAAGTTTACATTTAATTGATACGTTCATTCCAAATAAATTTTCAAATATGTTCAAAATATGCCTCTGAATTTTGTAAAACGTAAGATTAGCTTTCAATCATGAAGTGTTAAAGGTTGAAACCAGAAACAAAAGGTTGAATCTGGCTCAACTTCCAAGTAATTGAATCAGACACATTATTTCATAAAAAAATAAGCATCAGAAATCTTTAAGATAAATTATCAGCTTTATTAGACTAACTGAATTTTTAAACCATTAATTTAAGAATACTCGAAGATACTGCTAAATTAACGGCTTTGCAAAAGCCAAAAATCAAATTTACAATCTAAGGAAACCAATAAATGAATTATGTTCATAGAAATTTGAAATTCTGACAATAATATATTATAATATATTTTTATGTGAAAGCATTTTTAGGGATAAAATATTGATAGTTTCGACCTTATCTAAATTGAAATTTTCAACCGCATTCTTAAATTAAACATTAGGAATATTAGTATCAATTTCAGTTATCTAACTTTTCTCTTGAATTCAACTAAGGCATCATTTACCGTGCAGTATGGGCTCAGTAACATTTAATATTGGAACTTGGTATAACTCTTTAGGAGAAACTTAGCATTAATGAATAAGAAAAATCGTCAAAATCCAAGAAAAGAAAGCGATTTCAATATATAATGAAAGGAAAATAGTATATTTTCTATTTCTCCAAACCGATTGTATGATGCATAGCATTCATTACCGATACAAGACAAACTAAAGGAAAAGTAACACAAAACCTAAGATACATTTTTGTAGAATCCGAGACAAACAATTTTAACGAGACAAAAGTTTCTGGAATCTTTAAACATCAATTGAATACAGCCTACCTTTTATAAATCCAGAAAGTTAAATTAAATCTTATTCCATGATATTTGCATTCAACTAAGGGGTTATTTACCGTGCAGTATGGACTCAGTAACATTTAATATTGGAACTTAGTCAAACGCTTTATCAGAAACTTAGCATTAATGAATAAGAAAAATCGTCAAAATCCAAGAAGAGAAAGCGATTTCAATGTATAATGAAAGGAAAATAGTATCTTTTCTATTTCTCCAAACCCATTGTATGATGCATAGCATTCATTACCGATGCAAGACAAACTAAAGAAAAAGTAAAACAAAATCTAAGATACATTTTCGTAGAATCCGAGACAAACAATTTTAACGAATCAAAAGTTTCTGGAATCTTTTCACATCAATTGAATACAGCCTACCTTTTATAAATCCAGAAAGTTAAATTAAATCTTATTCCATGGAATTTGCCTTTGTTTGTTAAATCTTGCCTCTGAAATAAATGCACTTTTAAAAGGAAATAAATTTTAAAAGGAATACATGCAATTGCTTTATGTTTTATCACTGTGTCTATTTTTAATGATTAATTAAATTTTCAAAGAAGTCACCAGGAACACTTTTTGACCTCCTTGCATACATATTTAAATACGTTTTTAGAAATGCTTATTTAATATTTCTTACATAAGAATATTAGTTGCAATTCTTTAAACTGATATGAATTTCTAAGCATTCCTGGCTTAGAACTATAGGATATATGTATATCAGAGTTGAAAAAGCATGCTTTATCGGTCTACTATGGACAAGATCTTCCAAAATTAGTCTATTTTTCATGTTGGTTTTAGGTTTTACTGGAGTATGTTTGGAAGAGTTTTGGCAGAGCTTAATGACCTCAGAACATCTAAGGTGATCGCACAAAGAGTAAAGTTAACTTTAATTTTGCTTGAATTATGCCATGTTTATTCAGATAGAATATTGTAGATAATTTTTAAAATTCCCTGATGCGTAAGACCTCCGAAATTTTGTACACTTGTGTTCTTTCGATGACCATACATTATTTTAATATTTCCAGAGCTTAGCTATCAGTTAATTAATTAATTTACTTCAACTTTATTTCCAAGTATGTGGCTCCAACATGCAGTAAATATGAGAGAAATTGATTTCAAGATTCTATAATATTTTAATTAGAAATTATTAGTTAAAAACTAACTAGTATTAAATTTAAGAAAAGTTCATTTCAAAATAAAATTAAATAAAAAAATCATACTGTGTATTTAGCTTAAGACGGCTTTATATGCTATAGATACCTTAATTTACATAACAAAATGGGACATTTTTATTTTTCTGTGTTATTCATATGGTTTTGCAGTTATTATAGAGCAATGGTATTGTATCAGTTCCATTGCTCTATATTCTGGTTATTTGTTTATAGTTTCGAGCCTGGCTTCAGAGATCAATCTTGGATAGAAGTATAGAAGAAAGCCTTACGGATATAGTTTATCTGGTATCCATGATAAAATACATTTATTAAAATAGTGTACTAGTAAATTATTTTATTTTTCAGTCTTTTCTACAATAAACACAGGTCTTATTTTTATAGGTCAATGCTTCTGTACTGATTTTTATTTTAAGTAATACTGCATACCTGCGAGACACGAAAAACTCAAGAAATACCATTATTTCATTCTAATATGTCGTTTAATTTTTATGCACGTCCTAAAGTAAGTCTGCGTGTTTAACAAGAATGTTGAAATTTCCGCTTTCTCACTCAACACGACTTCAGCAGTCCAAAATATTTTGTTTAACATTCACTTGGTATGTCTATAATTGCATTTTAAGTTCCGTGTGTTTTTGAAACCACTGTAAAGATATCCTTTCCTCAGAATCGCAACCTTAAGAAAACTGACATATTAAAGATTTCATTCTTTGTATTACTGAGACAGAAATTGTTACTTTTACTATTTAATGATTTTCTACAACACTCTAGAAGTATAAATTTTCTTATTATTGAACCAGCTAATTAATTCAAGTAAATTCTTGAAGTTCATAATGCTACTTAATAACCACGAAGTAATAGGACAGATATAAATATTCTGAGACTATTTCATAAAAACATATTGATTATGTAACTTAAACTTTTTTATTTAACTTTTGAATGTAAGACATATAAATGCATTCCTTACTAAAAAGTAAATAATCTCCATCTAGTGATAATGTATTCAGTAAAAAAATTCTATGATTTGCGAATTAACTGACGAATGTATCATGTTTAAAAGCAAAAATTAAAATAAAATGCTAGAAAAAGACTGTGAAATTGAAGTGCGATATAGAAATATTATTAATTTTTAGATTCTGGCTTTGTAGATTTTTACATTCTAATTAGTTGTTTCGGAAATATATTAGCATTTTTAATAAACATAAAATTTTCAATTTCCAATGAACAACCGCAGAACTCTCAAAATAATTTCCATTTTTTTTCATAGAACTAAATCTCTCGTTTCAGAACATTATTCAGAATTAACGGCTTTATATAAGTTTCATCAAACTATTATCATTCCAACAATGGAGAAACTCATTTGTAATCCGTTTAATGGATCAGCACATTCAAGTTGGGCAAAATATTAAGAACAGACAGTGTCAGGAATCATACAAGTACCGTATGTATCTCGTTAGCCATGGATTTTGTTACAGAAATTTATCTATGGTGTTTCTGCAAAACAAAATGTAATTTCAACCGCAAATAAATGGGCATAATGCTACGAAAATCAATAAAATATCAACATTAAATCTATGTTTTAGTCTAAAATATTTATAGCATTCTAGAAATCAAATTTTAAAAAATCAATCTTTTTAAACCTAAATTGATGATTTCGATATTTTGGTAATCAAATACTGAAGTTTAAATGCTGCATCAACAATTCTTAACCCATGAAGACGCGCGAGGGTTGTTTCGACACACCACGCTTGAAAAAGTCTCTGCCATCACCCCCATAATCTAAAGTGGTCGGGTCTAACAGCACCAGCCTCCAAACTCATGATCTAAACGTGTCATATGAAAACGGCAAATTCTCAACATTTTTTCTGTTTTAAAGAACGATTTGGGGTGTGATGACACCCCACGCGTGCTCTCGTGTTACTATTATTCAGTATGAAACCATGGCGTTTCCAAGCTGTTTTAGACTGTCTTTTCCTGCTTTGACTTATGATTAAGAATAGAAAAACTTTAGAAGCTGTTAGAGGAGGTTTATTCAGATGGAAAAGAGATGGAAGAAGAATTGAGAGGTTCACAATTAGCCTATTTACTTATTGACCCTCATATGAAATTGCTGGAAAAGAAAGAGGAGGGGAATAGCAAAAGTTTTCTTGATGAGCCATAAATGAGGAAAAGAAAATTGTTACGACAATACATGTGTCCAAGAGAAAAGAACAAAAAAACCCCTTAAAAACTGTGTGCGTACAGTGCTGATAAAAGCACTTTTAAATAGAAGATTTACGTAGAAAGTACATAGAATCTATCACTTCTATTATACTTACAATCGAATTATTTTCAAGAGTAATTACATAACTGAGTATTCCTGTTAATAGAAAATGTATAATTTTGATTATAATCACATTTATAAATAAAAACGATAAATATATTTTGTAGAATGCAGTGATTCCAAGGATTCTGAAAAAAAATGAATGATTTCAATTCATTTGTTTTGATTTTTAAATTTTCATTATATTTCAATATTTTTTACATAATAAATGTTATAATTATCATAAATTGAGTGAAATGTTAGAAATAAAAATATATATTGCTTATTTATGTCATTAAATTGTTTGGGGTGTTCTGACACCCCATGTAGGTTCTCGGGGTAACATTTTATAGCGCGCAGCCTCCTGGGTTAACGTGTATAATACATTTTCTTATTATTACATCTTTAAAGAGTTATATTTTGCCTTCTTTCATGTTTGTAAATATGTAAGGTTTTTCAATCGGTTTTTCATTTACTTTCTGATTCGCTAGAGCTTTAAAACATTGTAAACGTATGCATTCTCAATGAGAGTATAATATTTCAACATTTTTAGGACTTCATTATAAGCTCATATATTAATTTAATTAATTTTTTAGTCCATAACTGCAGCCAAGTGATAGTGAAATTCAGAAAAATTACTATTATGTTAGAAGTAAAAAATGTATTGCTTATTTATGTCATTAAATTGCTTGGGGTGTTCTGACACCCCATGCAGGTTCTCGGGTTACATTTTATAGCGCGCGTCCTCCCGGGTAATGTGTATAATACTTTTCCTTATTATTATATCTTTAAAGAGTTATCTTCTGCCTTCTTTCATGTTTGTAAATATGTAAGATTTTTCAATCGGTTTCTCATTTACTTTCTGATTCGCTAGAGCTTTGAAACATTGTAAACGTATGTATTCTCAATGAGAGTATAATATTTTAACATTTTAGGACTTAATTATAAGCTCATATATTAATTTAATTAGATTTTTAGTCCATAACTGCAGCCATGTGATAGTGAAATTCATAAAAATTACTTTTCCATAATAATAATGAATGATAAATTAAAAACTTATAAGAGAGAAAAATGATTAACCCTTTGAACGGCAAAAATATTTCAGCTGAATGCTTTGAAAACGGCCTCTCTGTAGTTAAATGGTGAACGCAATTGTTTCGGAGCCGGTTAAACAGAGAGCAACTTTCTACGCCGGAACCGGTTTAAGAGTATAATCGAAGAACGATTTTCTGCTACGGAGCCGGTTTTAGAATAGTCATCAGAGAGCGACTTTCTACGTTTCAGCCGGTTGAAGGGTTAAAATATAATCTACCTTTTGCTACACTAATAAAAATGTGTTTTTAAAAACTGTTTAAATTTAACTTGACTTATTTCTGACTTGGTTTCCTTTGAATTGCCTCTTTTTCCACAAAAAATGGCGGAAATCAAAGATTCTTAGAAGGTCTTACTCCTTCTGTTCTCGTTGCTCTTTAATCCGAGACCCAAGTTTATTGAATAAATCGTTGTAGCGTAAGGTTAAGTAAAGGTTAAAATCCTTAAATCCTTAGAAAAGCATGAAGTTATATACTCGACAAACTCCAGCACCATTTTCGCCATTCCCACCAATCCTATCCCATTGTAAGTTGAGAATCATCTTGAGCGCCAAAAATCGAAGAATGTTTGCCGAGAAGAAGAACTTGAAAAAACATAGTCTGCAACTGTGAAACGGAACAGCGATCAATTTAAAGCAAGAAGTTTGCTTGGAACAGAGTTTTGTTGGATCTTTTTGTTGACAATACCTCATAGTCAGATTGAAAAGACGGTACTATTTCTTTCTGAACCGAGAATGAAAAAAAATCTTGGAAAGCGAGAATGAAAGTCCAGTAACAAAATAAAGAAAGTATATATATCTCCACTATGGGCTAGTTCCCGGTTCTTCAAGAACTGATGTCAAACGCTCCTTGCTGATATCCGATTTTAAATGGAGTTCAATTTTCCTTCACATTTCTTTTCATTTTTTTCCTTTTACTTTCCTTTCATTTTTTAAAAGCGTATCGATGAATTACATCGATGAAAAAAGTACTATCTCGTGTGACAGGCATGTCTTTGGTGTAAAAAAGAAGTGCCGAATGGACATGGTCTTATCGTGTATTTACTTGTGTAAAGAGTTTCAATGAATGGTTTCTCACTTTCAAAGGCGAAATTCTCCCTTTTTCTTGTCATTCAATTTGAGGAAAGCCATAAACTTAAAATGTAGCAAAATGCGTCTTCTTACTTCAGGTAATTGTTAGAAATCAATATTTTATTCAGAAAAAAACAGCGTAACTTTTAAAATACGTTACATTTAATAGGAACTCAAATTCTAGCAGAATATATTTATAGGTACTTAAACATTTAAAATTATATCCCCGCTCTAGAGGCTTTTATTTATATTTTAATCGTTAATAAACTTTAATTTTTAAAACAAAGTTGCGATTTTAATCATGAATTTTATATCCTTTTGTAAATAATGAGCTATATTCGACAAATTCGATGTAAACTACCAGGAATTTCTTTAAAATCCTTATTTTTTAGAAATTCCTCAAAACTCAAATATTATGATTTGCAGAATTCTCTTTAATTACAGAAGTGATATTCCTTTCTGCCAGTTTGCTCCCTATCATTAATATATTGGAAATTAAATATTAAACAGTCTTATTTTAATGTGAATTATTTCAAATCTAAATTAATTTAACTACATTTATAACTCAGTTTTACACAGAATATATATTCATTTGACAAAAAACATGTTTTAACTATAAATGAAACTTTCTTCAAAAAAAATTTGAATATTATTTCAGAACGCAAAATCATTCATTATTTAATTTTTTCCGTGAAAAAACTTTCTTTAAATTTTTTTCATATTTTATCAATATCGATTCATTTTCTTTGGCTTGTACAAGAATGTAATGATATGCAATCTCCACTAAAAGTCTTCTACTTTCTGAATTAAATTCGCCTTTTGGCTTACTTTTAAAAATCAAAATTGCTTTTCATTTACACAAAGAGCATTAGACAATAAAATAGCGATATAAGGAAACGTAAATAAAACAGTGAGAATATAAAAGGTTTTCTACATTTTCTTTATCTCAAACTGCTATAGGTTCGAGTTTATTTCCAGAAATGTTTCAATGTTTCATTATCATTCCCAGAATTTTTCTTTCCTGTTTTTTTTCTAACAATTTATCTTTCTCCAGAAATAATTTGTTGATTTTATTGCAATGAAATTCATTCGTCGATAGTTTCAGTCAGAGTTTTGTAGAAAAAAAGTAGTAATTATTCAAAGGTTTAACCTTCTCACACCGAGCTAGGTGGTCCCGGGCATTATAAAAAATTTTCCTTAACAGCCACGAAGGGCGGTTTCAGGCGGTTGGCTTCTTTTGAGGGGATGTGAGGTTCCGAGATGGCTTAGAAGATAAGCGCAGTAGGAGGTCCAATTATCCGTGGCAACCAGAGCATTTTCCTGCGCCTTAAGGGAAGGATATAACAGGGGGTGGGGGTAAGGTAAATGACCACCCAGGTTGGGAGATTCCAATTCATGTCGCTTCCTCTCAAAAACTCCTGGTTTTAAAGGAACTAGAAGAAAAAAGTCGACTCGAGATTCAAGAGTTAAAAGTACATTATAATGTTTACAACAAATTGCGTTCAATTTATATTTATTACTAGCTGTTACCCGCGACTTCGTGCGCGAAGAATTTGAATTATTCTTTTTTTTAATTCACGAATGTAAATGTTTTCATGCTTTTGAAAGGGAAAGTTAAAGTTCGGACGGTTGATAATACTTAATTGGACGGCTGACAGGAGTAAACTGTACATGTATGTTGATATAATTATGTAAATTGTTTATCTATACTAATATACTTTTGTATACAACGTTATTTGCACGGATGTAGAGGTTATGTGGGCTGGACACACGTGAACACGCCACATATGCGAAAAATATGGTTTTTCCAAATGTACGCCTGCCACTTTCAGTGTCTGGCCTGAGCCTGGCAAATGATAATTTTAAAGGGATTTGTTACCTTTCGAAATGAGATGATAAATCCTTCGGCATTATCGGAAGGCGTGGAATTAAAACACTCTCTCTTCTGCCTATATCAGTCATAACAGTAGTTTTCATGACGTTTGGACCTAGGTGTGTGATTTGTAACCTTGTGCCATTGCGCAGTCTCGGTATATCGAGGTTACGTATTAGTAGTACTGGCACACCGACATTCAATCTCGGCTTGTCGGTAGGTGCCCCTGACAATTCTAAGATGTTGAAGACCTCTACAGAATATGATGTTCCTTGTTAATGCCCATTACCGTATCTACAGATGGATATTCTGTAATATCTCACTGCGAAAATTAAACAAAACATCGAGAGAATAATTCACTAACGTCATTGGATTACTGTGTAACCGTATTAAAATCTGTAAGTGCTACGAAAACAGGAAACCGGAAGTGTACTATCTTCTTTGTTGTTTATGGTAAAAAAATATTTTCTTCTATTAACTTTAACACTGGCAAAAGCCCGCGCGCGAAACAGTAATTTGGCTTGAATTTATTTCTATAAGAATAAAAAGTATTGTTAGAAATTACGTTACAAAAATATTTTTAAACCTTTATAACAATCAGAGAAAACATTTAATCGTAATGGAATTAATAGCATTAAAAAGATCATTTTCTGGTCTTTAAAATGGCATAAAAATAGTTGTTGTCTAATAAATATTTCAGAAGTTATTGGCAGAAAACCTCTAAGCATTAGGCTTAAAAGTGGCTAATTTTCATTATGTAATTAAATATCTTAAGAAATAATTAACTCTGAAAGTTGAAAATAGCACCTTTGATCTAGAAATATGCTCTAGAATCTCGTGTGTAATGCTACAGTTCACCGTTTAAGAGGAGTTCTTGTGACCGACCGACGGACAGACAGACAAATACATGTAATTTCTGCCTTATTTTATAGATATTTGTAAAGATAAGCAAAATTTTCAGAAAAATAAGTAAATTAGTTCAAAGTCTAACCGTTGCCTTGCAACGGAGTAGCTATAAATTTGTGTTGTTTCCAAATCGTCTGCATGTAATTAAAGTTATTAAACTTTAAAAAATTAATAACAGCTGAAGGAAAAATGTAACAGAAATAAAATTGGTATCACAGGAAAGGTAAAATTCTGGACTTTAAGATGGTATAAAAAATTTTTTATCGAAAAATTTGTTCCGAGGTTACAGCGGAAAAAAGGGACACGTGATAGTTGATTTTAAAAATAATTTATTCCACATGTTTTCGCATTCCTGAAAGATCACGCGACAGTTGATTGAAAAATAAAATAATCTTCATCGAGAATCGCTGAGTCATTGGGCTTTGTTAATTATTTAATTGTTGTCTGTAGTCAAAAATAATTTATTTAACGTGATTTCACCTATCCTATGTTCGTTCTTGGGTTTGAAGCTACAACTCTGCCAAATTTCATCCAAATCGGTTTTGTAGTTTGGTCGTGAAAGCGTAACAAACAGACAGACACACTTTCGCATTTATTATATTATTAAGGATGTTTAATATAATGCATTTGCGTTGCACCAAGGGTACTGGTAAAAATGTTCTTCTTTTGTTCTATTAACCCAGTGAGATAGAAAATATTTCATTTCATAGTATTTCAAACTAGTCAATGAATCGCATTAGCATACGGAATTTATGTGATAAAATTAAAATGCAATGAATAAGTAAATAAGCAATGTAAACTATCGACCAGGTGCTCTAGATAATTGTAGAATTCTAACTTGCGCGGTGCTTCTGTTAACTAACATCGTAGTCCAGCTCGAATACCTCCAGAGGCGAAGGCCCTCCCTTCAAAACAGTATCTGTGAAACCGATATTGATCATTCGACTACGAAGCTATCGTCCCCAGACTTGCAGCGGGAGTGGGTTAACTGTTGCTCCCAACCGATATCTGCTCATCAAATTAAGCAAATCCCCTCCAAAACTACTGCCCAAGAGGCAAAGGATCACGCCATATCGGCTTTGGCGAGTGCATTTCCCCGATGAACTTACGCGAAAGAGCAGTGCCAGCAGCATCACGCTAGTCCAGGACGAATCACGCAATTTCAGCTGCACGCCATCTTATCTACCTACCACGTGCGTGCGGAATATAGACTTTGCCGAATGCGGGTAGACGATTGCGGTTGGTTTTGAGGGTTTTTTTTCCCCAGCCGCATACTTGCATGCTTGATTCGTAATGTCTCATGTGTGTAATTATAGTGTTTTGAATTAATTATGGCGTGAGAAGAACCCGACAAGGATAACGCAAAAAATCATATTGGATTCCTGCTGCATTTTTTATCAAATCGCTTGAAGTGATAAGCAGAAAATTAAGTAGACGCTGTGATTGAGGAGGATTTTAATGAATACTTGAGTGCGTCATTACTTGCAAGGTATTCGTGAATTCGAATACTTTAATGCAGAAAATAATTATCTATAAAAATTGTCAATATTTTATTTCCGTAAAATATTCCGAAATGTTTCGCTAAGGTCAAGAGAAAAATTTATTTTAGCCCTTCAAAAGGCAGAAAGCTGCAGTAGGTTTTAGTATTTATCGCTTAAAAAGCTGAATTAAATCTATCATGAAATATATAAATGGAAAATTTTAACTTAAAATTTTATGCTAAAAATTTACATGGGTTTGTTAAAAGTAGTAATAGTATTCTATTACTTCTTTTTTTCTGAAAAGTACTAAAAAATGATATAAAAGGAAATTTTGAATTGTAAATATCAGTGATATAGACGTTCGAAGTGTGGGTTTAGATTTTATTGAATATTTAATAATATGCTTTGATATTTACTATAGTTTATAAAATGAATTTTTTTCATCATAACCACAACAATTAAGCAAACACTTCAAAATATAATTTAGAGAAACACATCGACAAGTAACAATAAATTGAAAATAAATTAATCTTTTCCAAGCTTTTTCATATATGAAGGGGAAAAATACATTTTGACTCAAAGATGAATTCTGGTGAGATTTATTGAAAATTTTTAAAGCATCTACTTACTCACTTGGCAACTCTGAAACAATCGATAATTGTCGGTCGTCATTTGCTTATTAAAAACGGAATCACTATTAGAATGATCCTCAAATTTCGGTAACGCTGGGCGGAGCTTAAAATAACCCCGCCCCTTTTGTCTGTGTCATTATTGATCGAGCAGATCTGATGATTGTATAAGCATATTACCTCAGCTTTCAATAATGAAAGAGAAACACACAATTAAATATTTTTTAAACAATGAAAACGAATTGAATTGCGTTTCAACAATGAAAAGTATTGTTGTAAATTATACCAAAAAATATTTTTAAAAAATTATTAAAATTAGAACAAAATTTCAGGGCAACTTAATTGATACTAACGGGACCGGTTATTGAGTACACCGGGTAACGGGAGTACTGACAATAACCGTTATAAGTCGTTCAAGACAGAACGCCACCCCATGACCCCGCGCCTGAAGCCATTACAACAACCGAACCGGTTCAATAGACATTGGAAAGTGGTTTAAGACAGAAGAAAATGAAAGTTATGTAAGTATTTCAATTAAAAAGCAACTGGATTTGATTTCCTGAAAGAATAAATGGTTAATATAGCCAATCTAGGTAAACATGAAACTATATTATGACACGATATAACAAGGTAGGAATTATTTAAGTTTCAATTTAATGGCAGGAAGAGGAGGGAACTCCTCAGAGCGTATTGTTAACATGAAAAACGGAACCGTGGAATAGAGTATAATTTGCTACCTTTTTCATGTCCAAAAATGTTCTATAGTTTTCGAGAAATTGATGAAATAAAAGCGGATTTTATATTTTATGGCTTAGTTTCACTCACATCAAAAAATAAATTTCTATTCATTCCAAATATAGGAATTTTTCTTAAATTCAGATCAATTTGTCTGTGCTTTAATAAATAAACAACTGGCAAAACATGCCATGCATATTATATTTGTATCATCACTATAAAGATGAGAGATTAATTAAGATATTTTTATGTCGATCTCAAATTTTCACAGATACATGGTAAAACAACTTTAAGATTATTTGCGTGCAGGCTATGAATAGCCTTTGACAGTCGTCACAATTTACTTAATCTTCATATATACCACTTTGTTCTTAAAGAAAGATTTTATCTTGGAAAATTTTGTATTATTTTTTTTCCTTATGCACCCACAGTTTCTAATTTTCTTCTGCAATTTATTGGAACAAATTTTGAGAAAATTAAGGTGTGTTTATCAGAACATTAACGCAGTATCAGGGACACGACTTATTACAAAATGTTCATTATCAAGTGCACAATTCATCAAAATATGGCCTAAATCCTGTGTGCCCAACATATATTTTCTAAATTGCTTCGATTATTGCCAAAATTTATATGGCAAAAACAGATGCAAAAATTATATTCTTTTATCATTTTTTTACAATAACGCGAGCAGAAAACAAATGACTTGCTCGAATGTCATAGCTGCTTTCCGCTACGGGAAGAAAAGGCATTTGGATCTTGTCCAATAGCGTCTTTTCTTTGTTTCTAAGACATGCTTACGTCAGCTGAAAGCAATGATTATTTTTTAAAGTGAATAAAACTCCTTTACTGGAAGAAACAAAAATATCCAAAGCAATTAAACTTGTTTACTTTGCAGACAAACGCACCATCTCCATTAAGTAATGATAGAAAAGTATTTTTCAAGCCAATTATTATTTTAGGTGAGCTATTATTTTTGGGGTCAAATAAATAAAAGTCAAACATAAATTACTTTTTAATATTTATGATTTATAAATACTTTAAGTAACGATGAAGTAATTTAATATGTAATAGGCATCAAAAATAAAATTTGAAATACCAACAGGCATTTTTAAAAAGTCGTTATACTTTACCGTGTTCTTTGAACGACCCTTACTAGTTAGTAAATAATGTTAATTTTCTTTTTGGAAATATTTGCTTCTTTAACCCTCTGATTACTAAAGAATTTGAAATAAAGGGACCTCAAAATACGGGAACGTCCGAGATCCTCTATCAAAGATAAGGGAAATTCACTTTCCCCCCTCAAAAACCACAATGACAGTGGGCACTGTCCGAATTGTAAGGAAAACTCCCCTCTTCCACAAACACATCTGGACGAGCAACTCTAAATAAGGAAGCACGCGCCGCGGGTGTGAAATCAATCACACTTAACGAAAGGTGGTGGAAATATCAGAATGACATTCGGACGTTTCGGACGGCTATCGTCTTTTGCTTGAAGGGACGTATGGGACGGTTTCGTATTGATAGAGTTAACTCTCTGACTGCCGAATTTTTAAAATTAATATTTAGATGCAACGTTTTGAAACATGCTCAAATATCGTTGAACAGTGCAAATTGTTATTTGCATGCAAGGCGTTATGAGTATAATAATATGAGTATAATATATATGATTCAAAGTTTTAAAAGTTCTAAGTAAATTCATTGCGAAATTTGCAGCAGAAAATAGACTTGCTTCGAACCCACCGATATCGCGGGTTAAGTAGACAAAGATTTAAGAATGACATTTTATTTATTTTAACTCTAAGTGAATATTCGTGTAATCTGACATTAAAAATAAATTATTAAATTTCAGTTGGCATATTTTTAATATTACATTTTTATCATTTTTATTAGAATGATTTTGTTTAGGTCCTTACGTATTTATTTCCCTCTATAATTTTTGAAAATAATTGTACTTTTGGCATTCAATCATCCAACAGGAAATACATTCCTCAGAGTATACTTCTCAGTATACTCTGAGTAAGTACTCGAGTATATACTTCTCAGAGTATTAAACCCAACTAAATTGAACATATTTAATGATAAACAGCCGCGATAATTGCTTTAAGAGAAGATCATGACATATTCATTTGGCATGTCTTTTTCTGAAAAAGTCAGTGCCAAGCATGTAACCTTGGAAATATAAGATATGAAGGAATGGAAAATTACTTTCTTCCCTGCGATGTCGAGTGATATGGAAAGGACGCCATCTTGATTGAAGCAATTATGTTTCATTACAAAAACAAAGCTCTCGACATGGGTACGACTCACATTTCAAAAACGAAGCATTGAGACTGCATTCCGATAAAATTGCCTTCAGGGATCAACTGTCACTGGGCAGAGCTTGGTTCTTTGGGCGAATGTATTGATTTACGGAGGCAGAAACAAGAGAGCAATAATCCCTTGCGGCAAGTGGATAATCAGTCAGCAAAGTCTCTCAGTTTGTCGGT
>BGPR01023949.1:0-23740 GCA_013235015.1 Araneus ventricosus | reverse complement strand
TTAGCTGCATATCATTTTACTTTCATGGGAGAAACAGAAAACTATGCGAGGCAGACGAAAATATCAGTGGTTTCATCAGGATGAGAAAAGCATTTTAATTCAGTTTCAAAATGGCGTTTAGTCATAATTAATACGGATGGAGACGAGTGTTAGCTTACCTCTGATCTTCGCTGCGAAGTCTTTGCTTTTTCGTATATGAATTTTGATTATGGCGCGCAATTTTATTTTTTACTTTCGAATCAGAACTATTGTTAGCAGTGTGTGATGGCATCTCATCGGTGAGCAGATCAAGGACAGAAACTACTCATCTTTATGTTCTCACTTTTAAATCCTTTATTCCAATTCTGTCCGCCATGATGCATGGTAAATGCGAGTGTAAATATATCTTCCTGTAAATTATTTATTCATCTTTATTATTGCTTCTCTGAATAAATTTATAATTTTTTTATAAATCGTCTGATCATAATCTGATCACAAAGAACTCGTCAAATATGTAGCACACACTCTATAAGCTTTAAAAAATATTAAGCATATTTATTAACTACTTTATTATTTTATCAATTACAGGAAAGAATTATTTATATTTTTCTCGTTTATACGTCGTTTACATTTATACGAAGTTTCATCCCAGTCCCAATTCATTCGTATTCATTGTAATGATAAAGAACTTCGTTTATACGACGCAAAGCTTCGGTAATACGTCGTTTTCTCCCGTTCTAAAATATAAAAATGTCCTCCTTTCTAGTATGTGAAGTGTGAGAAAGATATCGTGACTTCGAAATTAGTCACAGTTGATAAATTAATAGAGGACAAATTGTTTGTTGCTAATTTAAGCGATGATGAAGTTATTCCACCATCCTTAACGAACGCATTGGATTCCATTAAAAAACTTCGAACTCGTTTCTTTTGTCAAGAGAATTGTAAAAATACATTCAATGAATTTAATTCGATTTATAATGATACACTTAATACTCACACACAATCAGCACGTCAGACAACAGCTAAAGACTTTTTTAATTAAACCTATCTGTAGCTTATTTGCACGCACATAAATCGCATAAGACATATATAATTAGCACTCATGATGCACAATTTAAGGTATGATTTTTCTCATTTTTATGATAAATGCTTAATTGTAAAATTTAATTATTAATTCCCATACTACGCAATATTATATTAGTACTATCTTAAAAAACTTGAAAATTATTGCTTTTAAATGAATTTGTATTAGTTGCATTAAATTTGTAATAATCCAAGTTGTTTATTGAAATTTCGATTAATCATCTTTTTATTTCTACGTCGTTTTACGTCAGTCCTTTGAAAGACGTATAAACTGTGTTTTACTGTACTATTATGTATTAAAATATTATTATTATTTGTTCACGACAACTACTAGTTTGGCTCCTTTCCGAACTTATAGCAACCCTTTGATACCGCCAGCATAAAAACCAATCCCACTATAGACGCCTATGGGGAGTGTTTTCGATGCCAATATTTGGCAATAAATCGCTTTTTTTTGGCGAGAAATGCTTTGTGAAGTTTTTTTTTATTTCGACGACCGAGAGATGCTATCTGTTATTAATATAGTCTGTTGTAAGTATAGAGTGTATAATTCTTTGCTAAAGTAAATAATCTAATATGCATAAGTTAGAAAAATATTCAAATACATAAATACTTACAAATGTGCTTAATATGAGCATGAATTGAAGTTGAAAATAATTTGTTA
This sequence comes from Araneus ventricosus, assembly GCA_013235015.1. Lineage (NCBI taxonomy): Eukaryota > Metazoa > Arthropoda > Arachnida > Araneae > Araneidae > Araneus > Araneus ventricosus. Next base: position 22,014 of record BGPR01023949.1, on the reverse strand, counting down.
TTAGTTGTTAATTGTAAATAAAGATGGATGATTTTCAAAACACGATGAAGAAAAATCTGTTTCGCGCCAATCAAAGTAAACACGGAGACCCTAGCGGGCACAATGATCAACTTGTCGTGATAAAATACATTCCCATAGGCGCCTATAGTGGCATTGGATTTTATACCATCCGCCATATTGCATCTCTGTTAGAGTTAGTAGATGTTGTTTGGTTTTCATGTATACATGTGGTATGAGCATCGCAGCTCGCCCACGTATTATCACATTATGTTTTTTATTATATATTGAAACGCATATCTACTCTACTACATGAGTAACGCATGGATAACTTGCAGCATCAGTTTCTACGCATTCAACGAGAACGCATTTAGTTCATGTGCGTCATCGCAGTCACCATGTTCAATTTATTACTATTGTAGATCTTGCATGAGCATACTCAACTTGCCAACAGGCAGCATCTACCAAAATCAAATCTGTATGTATTGGAACATCTTGTATATATTGTAAATAAACTATATATTTAAATAATCAATACCGTCCGCTCAATTCGACGAATAAAACGCAAACATTATTTAATCACTTATTTTTCATTAAGAGAAAGTATTTTAATCGTCGAGAAATTCGATATTTTGATGAATCTTCAAGTCTTAGACATCCCTGAGTCAGAAAAATCATTTTTGAATCATCAAATAATAAAATAGTCTTCAAAATTAATGGAAATTTTAATGTTTTTCCTCAATAATTTCGGTGTATATTATCTAAAAAACCCTCATTTTTTATCATTTTAAAACTTAAAAAATAAGCCAGCCGTATAATATTTTGATTAATTGTAAATAAATTTTTCAAAATTAGTTTTAAGCGCAATTTTGTAATAATGCTTTTTCTTTATATAATTACGGCAACAAAATAGCAGGATTGTGAATAATCAATGTGAATATTTCATAGCTCTCGTGCGACTAAGCAGAAATAAATGTCAGATCTTTCAGTTTACTACTAGTCAAGGCCTTAATATGTTTCAAAACATTGGTTTAGTTTAGTTATATTAACCCCCCGTTTTGTAGCAACTCGAACGTTATTTTGGGATGGACCTCTTACTTTTGATCCTCGGTCAGATGACGAGGACGACACCAGAGCTGGCACCCCCGCTCCAAGCTTCCGCATCACACCAGCGGGTTTACGTTTGACCCCCTACGATTTAACGGGCAGCAGGTCCAATATACGAAAGATCTTCAGAGGAATCGGGTTTCGAACCTGGAACCCTCCGCATCTGACTAGTCCACCGCGGATTTTCAAAGCATTGGATGTTTTATTAACATGATAATATTTTTAGCTGGCATATTTTCTGTAAATTGCGTGATGTAAAAATCGATACGCTCAGAAATGCACCTGCTGATACAATCAGGCTAGACAAAAAAAAAAAAAAAACGTAACAAGCCTAAAACATGATGAGCTGTACTAGAGGTTCGAGCCTCTTTCTTGGGTTTGGTATTTTGAAGGGCGCTTTTTGGATGAAGGCAGTTCATTTTACACCGAATTTTCCATTATAGCTACTACTAGCAGTACGCGCACGGCGTTGCCCGTGGAATCAGGATTTCAACAAAATGGAAAAAAAAACGCCCACAATGACATGAAAAAGCTTTGAATACAAAATCAAAACAAAAGATACACATTATTGATTTTCCCGCTTATTTTTTTTCGCGATAAACAATAATAAAAAACTGCAACGTGAAAATTATTATACCGCATGAATGTATCTTTTATATGTAGTATGCGAGATGAATAAATACGTTAAGATACTGCCGAAAATAATAATCAATCATTCCATTCAAGGTTATGACGTCACCTCCCCTTCAACCAATCACATAGCCATCTGCGTTCCGAAGAAGTGCCACTCTCTCCATAAAAATAACTCTCAACTGCCCAGAAAAAAATTAATTTAAAAAAAAACTTGAAAAGATATTGTAACCGTTGTTGTTTTAAATCCGATAGAACCGTTCTACTTATAAGCTGAAAAAAAATTGAAAATAATAGTGTTATTAGAAAGTCGGATGCAAGAAATTAAAAAACAAAACTAACATTTAGGCGGCAAAACTGACTATTTTTTAAAAAATTCTCAAAATTCAGTAAATTACGTTAGAAATTCAAAACTAACTTCATTAGAACGGAAATCGCGTGCCCTTTCCGATGGTCTATCTATTTTTGTCGTACAATTATTCGAAACCATTCTATTGAGAAATTAGTGCGAAAAATCAACCAAAACAACACAAAACATTAAATAAAAAAATTTCTAGATTAAAATTTAAAATTTCGGCTTCGAGGTGCATTCAGTCACCATTACGACTACCTGTGTGCCAAATTTCATGGTTGTAAGTGTGATAGATTCGTCTGGACATCGCAGACAAACACACACGCATGCACACAAACATTGCCTTTTATAAGTATAGATTATAGGAAAGGGAAATTAAACCCAATTCTTTACTTCTACGTCAAATTTTAAATGAAAATAACAGAAGACTGGGAAATAAATTAAACTAACGATGAATCAGAAATCTGTGTGTGGAAACGGAGCACATTGATCCGAAATTTTTAATTTAAAATTTTCTGAAATTTTTAATTCAAAAAAATTTTTAAAATTTTTTTACCGGGCTCGAGACGTTGTAAAATTTGTGATTCATCACTCTGTATCTGAAGAATATAGCGGACGCAACTCTTTATGATTTTGACTGCGTCCACATTCAAATTTTCATCTTGGGAAATGTTCATATTGATGTGAAATGAATTTGAATCACTGGTACTGTCTCTAAAGCATCGCATTTTGGTACTGAACTCAACAAACTTTTAAATTTTTTTAAAGATACAAAATTGTGGTGTTTTAAACCCAAATTCTGACCTACCCCCATCGAAGATTCATGTATTTCGCCTTCATACATTTATGAAATTTCCAGCCATCTCAAAAATATTGCATTGTTTCGTTAAAATATTCTGGAAACCCTGCTTTGACATAGAAACTGGCAACCCTCCAGAAGAATATTAATAGGCAAGTACCAAATAGAATTGACCTATTTGTTCTCTCTCGTTTCTAAACATTATTCAGAAAGGCAAATAATGTGCAAAATGTTAATATTATCATCAATCACTTTCTATAAACTAATTTAACGAATAAAGAGCATCGTTTCTGAAAATGGATGAATACATATGATAAGGCCATTTTTGCATATCTTAAACACGCTATAGTTTTGCATTCTATTTTATGTGTTTCAAGTTTATGTGTGTACTTGGATTTCATATTTTTATTTATTAGTTAAGGCTCACATTTATAGATGAACTGGAAAAAAAGAGTACTGAAAAATGGTCTAGAGGGATTTTGTTCTCTACATAAAGGGAAAACTGATTTTTTTCGTTTTGGTTTGTTATTTAAAGTTCTGTTTCTACATCATGTACAACATTCTTTTTTTATTCATTTGTTTTACTTATCTGTACAGCATGCATTTGAATTTATCATCCGAAAACTAATTTGAATAGTTTACTTCGATTTTAACAATTACCATTACTTTTAATAAAGAAGAATAATATTTTTTTACATTTAAAATTGAAAGTTTATACATAAAAACTTGTAATACACCAATACATTCAGGAAAATAAATCATAAATGTGATTTTGGAAAAATAAAGAAACTTTGAATATCTTACAATAAATATTAAATTGAGGACATTTTAGAAGTATCCATTCAGTACTTAGCTCAAAAATTAGTTGTTCAGAGCAATTTTATGTCTCTCTCTTCTAAAAATTGTAATATGAAGTCAAAATTACAGATAATTTTTAAAAATTGGCAATAAGTCTCCATATACAGTGAAATAAACTATAAAAATTAATTCCCGATAGAGAAAATTACATGTGCGTTAATGAAACTATTCCTAATCCTCCAAAAAAGGATTAGAAATATTGAAGTCGCTCTTTTTCTTCTTTACCAATTAAATTTTTAGAACATAAAAGGTTCTTCTATTTTGCTGCACACAAATTTAAGCTGAAAGAATTTCAATTAAACTTTATTTTAAAGTATCTAATGCAAATATAAAAGTAAAAAAATACTTAAAAAATTATTCTTTCATTTTTAACTAGTATAAAATTATACTATGTACTAGCAGTACGCGCACGGCGATGCCCGTGGAATCAGGACTTCAACAAAATTAAAAAAAATCGCCCACAATGACACGAAAAAGTTTTCAAAACAAAATCAAAATTAAAGATACAGATTATAGATTTTCCCGCTTATTTTTTCCGCGATAATAACATGTAGAAAACAGTACAGAGTACATTAATCCAAAACAATATAAAAAAATTGTTGCCCGTGGAATCAGGACTTCAACAAAATGAAAAAAAAATTCTTAGAACATGACAAAAAGCTCTGAAGGTTATGACGTCACCTGGCCCTTCATCCAATCAAATTGAAAGCTGCGTTCCGGAAGGCTATCGCTGAAGAAATTTCGCTCGACAAAAATAACTTTCATCTGCCCAGGAATAATTTAATTTTAAAAAAACGGGAAAAGATATTTTAACCGTTCTTGTTTTAAATCAGAGAGAACCGCTCTAGTTATAAGCTGAAAAAAATTGAAAATAATAGTATTATTAGAAAGTCGGATGCAACAAATTTAAAAACAAAACTAACATTTAGGTGCTGAAACTGACTATTTTTTAAAAAAATCTCAAAATTCAGTAAATTACTTTAGAAATTCAAAACTAACTTCATTAGAACGGAAATCGCGTGCTCTTTCCGATGGTATATCTATTTTTGTCGTACAATTATTCGAAACCATTCTATTGAGAAATTAGTGCGAAAAATCAACTAAAACAACTGAAAACATTAAATAAAAAAATTTCTAGATTAAAATTTAAAATTTCGGCTTCGAGGTGCATTCAGTCACCATTACGACTACCTGTGTACCAAATTTCATGGCTGTAAGTGCGATAGATTCGTCTGGACATCGCAGACAAACACACACACACGCACGCACGCACACAAACATTGCCTTTTATAAGTATAGATAATTTTTGTGTGTACTAGTATAACTATACTATGCATGTGTTTAAAATTAAATAAAAACTAATATGCTTACATAACCCAACAATAATATTTTTAGAATAAAATTTTTTATAGGTAAATGAAAAAATACCAAACACTTATACATTCTGAGAAAATGCGAAAGTCAGACGAACAAAAAGAACGATAGTAAAAATAAAATTTATTGATTTCTGTAACAAAGAGGAATATATTAATTTCTTTTCGTGTTATTTTAAGAAGAGAAAAAAAAAACTTGTCCTTTCCATTTAAACTTTTACCACGCAAGCAAAAAGTTGGAGTGACAGAAATATGAAGTTATGTTTATTTAGAAAAGAATATTTATCGAATAATATGCATTTAGCCCCTTTTTTAAGAGCAGCGCCTTAAATAGAATTATATTTAAAAGTAAGTATGAGAAAAAACTACATTTTAACTTTTTGGTTTGCCATTTACAATGTTTTAAAGCTGTCTTTTTTGCAGGTATCTTTTAATTTTTCAAATTTTTTGTGCTCTAAGGAATATTTTTCCTGCAAACTTTGTAAACATTTCAAACAAGCCCTTTCAGTTTAAAAATAAATGGAATTATTATTTGTCTGTCTCTCTTGAAGCTAAACAAAAATACATCAGGTTATAACTTTTAAGGACTTCAAAGATTTTTTTGCCATTTTTTTTCTGCCATTTTATTTCACAAAAACTCGAGCTGAAAGAATTTCATTTCACATGTGAAAAAGTAAACTAGTTACGTTTAACAAAAAATAAAAGTTTTAAAACTTGCACGATTTTGTATTTGTTGGATGTAAGCACAAATTTATAAAATATCTTTCATGTTAGGAAACTAATACAGTGGAATTTGGATAAGTTGACCGTTTCTAATTCGAATTTGTCGTTGATTCGAATTTTTCTTCTGTGCCATTTCATTTCCTTTAATAGATTTATACATCAGATTTATTCTTTACTTTGCATGTGTTGAACTTGACAAAGTGAAAATTTATTTAAAAAACTAAAATGATCACATAATGATAAATAAATCTTTTTACAATACAAATTTTACCGAGTAAATAAAAAAAGCAACACTTAACTGTGACATCTTAGAAAAGAAAATTTAAGCAAAAAATGTACTAAAACAAGATTGAAATTATTTGACCTCAGTTATCAAGATATTTTTTATCCTCACTATATTAAGGAAGAAAAAAATGTCTTCTCTGTTTGAATTTTTCACGCACAAGCAGAACGCAGAAGCAATAAAAACATAAATTCATGTTTCTTTAGAAAAAATAATTAATCGAACAAAACACATATCCTCTCATTTTAAGAGCAGCGTATTAAACAGATAAATATTTAAATGCAACTATAAGGAAAATGTGCTTTTTAATTTTTTACTTTCTCGTATACGAAGTATACAAAGAGAAAGTATTGTAATCGTCAAAAAATTCGAACTCGAGATTTTGACGAATCTCCACGTTTTAGACCTCCCTGAGTCCGAAAAACACTATTTTGGAATTATGTCTGTCTGTGTGTGTGTCTGTGTGTGTGTCTGTGTGTGTGTCTGTGTGTGTGTCTGTGAACACGATAACTCGAAAACTATTAGAGCTACGGGGATGAAATTTGGTATGTGGTCTTTAAACATAATTTGTAGGTTTCTATCAACTTTTGGACAAAATCCGTCAACGGGAAGTCTGTCTGGCTGCATGTTCGAGGTCATGCGAACGCTATAACTCAAAAACTTGAAAAGCCAGATGGATAAAATTTGGTACACAGTTTTATCGTCATGAATGTAGGTCCGTATAAAATTTTGGGCCAAATCCGTCAAAGGGTTGACTGTCTGTCGGTCCGTATAATTTACTTTTGAAGAGAATCCGTCATCTCTACACGCATGCGTACTGCTTACCTCAGTTCCCGTAATACGGTCGGTCATCTTGGCTCACCGCCAAATTCTTCTCGAATAAAAGTGAATTAATTATGGAGTGTTTTCTTTTAATTTTTCTTTCACGCCGAAACATTTTCAAGAGTTGCATATTTGATTGCGGTTAGTTTTATTTTGTATATTTCGTAATGCATTTTTTTCTGAGTGGATTTTGAAATGTTTTTACTCTGACAGAACGAGAGTAGTTGTTAAAAGTAAAGTTATAAAGTAACAAACCAAAATCAGTGTCAATTGATTCATCAGTTCTGTTTTTCATGCTTTTTTAATTTCTTAAGCACACTGTCAATGTGCATGATATTTTCAACTACAACTATCGGTAGTAAATTTGTAACAATCAGATCGGAGATATTGCTGGCAAGCTAAAAGGCTGCTTAGATGTGTGCAAATCTTTTAGTAACTTACATTAGATAATTGAAATTTGGTATGTGGTCTTCTAATTTATCCACGCGGTGGGAGGGGAAACAGCACCTTTTTGGGAAAGCATACGAGAAAGTTTAGGGGAGGCCACTCCCGCTGGTTTATTTTGACTTTCAGTATGTTTTTAAAAACCACTTTTTTACTGCAGGGATTTTTTTTACTTTTCTTCTTTTATCCTCTTAACTTTTTTGTTTTATAAAAATATTTTTTTCAGAATTAGGAAATGAAATACGTTTTGTTTCATGAAGAAACTGTATTTTCTAACTATATAAGAAATAAAATTACATTGTTTTACTCAACTTTTATGGAGATGCAATTACAGAATCTGTTGAGACGTTTATTAAAAAACACGCTACGGTATATTTTAATTTAATAAAAAGTATTCTCATTGTGACTTGCTTACAATCGCATTGAGCTTAAATTTCTATTTAAAAAATGCAAAATATTGCGTTATTACGCCATCATATAAAAATGAGCACATTTGATTTATTTTATAATTAATTAATTTTTGTAATCATGTATAAATCAATATAATATTTCTATTATATTGATTTTATAACTTAATAAATATGTTTTCCGAAATTTGCATATTTAAAGATACTATGAGATTATTTTCTTGTATGAGTCGGATACTTCACATATGTGAAATAATATTTTTCTCTACAAATAGAAAAATAATTGCAGTTTTTAACTATAGTGAATTCGTTGTATAACATATTTAAGAGTAAAAGAAATCTTTATAAATAATATCCCACTGAGTTTAAATTAGCTTCAATTTTATCACAATTTTGCTTTTATATTACATGTAATTATTTGAAATGAATGAAATCATCAAGACTTTTAAAAAAATATTCCCCTCTATTTTTCGTATTTTTACATCTGAATTTGCAAAAAACACTCCAATAAACGTTCTAATAATGATGCTTAACTATGAATATGCTTTAAAGTAGGAATAGCAATCGCTCTTTCTACATGTTGAGCTCCTAAGAGATGTTGAAACAACAATACCTTGTCTTTATATAAAATTCTGGTTGTAAATTAAAATGCCCTCATTGAGAAAATCGATTGTAATTTATTACTTCCGCCTTATTAATGGGATTTTACAGTTCACTAGTAAGTATATAAAGTAAAAAAATGTAAACTGAAATTTTAAAATAAATATTAAGGCATAAATGCATTAACTCTTCTTCAAAAAAAGAATAAGAAGTACGAATTCCATGAAATTTCTTTTTGAAATTTTAAATGTTTCCTTTTTAAAAATTTAGCTTTTCCAAATTTTATTTATTAAAACGTAATTTGTTTAGTTTGATTAAACTTTACAGTTACTAATGATGTAAATTGCTTTTATATAAAAAATAAAAGGATCTTTCTTATTCATTTGATCAAACTAAACTTCTATATTTTAAATTTTATGCGCTTAGAAAGCTTATGTTATTTGATAATCTTCAATAAAAAATTGAATTTAAAATAATGTAGAGAAATTTTTTGCAAATAAAAAATTAATGTAGGTAGAATAAACAAATATATTAATTGTCAGATTAGATTCGTATTTTCATATATAACTGAAAGTAATTGGATATTGTACGCTTATATAAGTAAAACAAATATTTATAGAATAAAAATGTCGATAAGTAAATAAATAAGCTGTAAAATTAATCATTTCTTAAAAAATGAAAATGTCAGATGAAAACGTAAAAGGCTCAAATTACTTAATATCCTTAATCAAGATTAATTTTTAGCGAATTAAGAGGATTTTTATGATTGTATTAAGAAAAAAAAGGAAAAGTTTTAACACACAAGCAGAAAGTAGGAGCGATAAAAATATAAAATGATGTTTCTTTAGAAAAGAACACTTAATCGAATGAAATGCATTTCTCCCTTTTTATAGCATTCCAGAGCAGCATATTATCTCTCCCTTTTCTCAGCTTTCAAGAGCAGCATATTCAATAGAATCATATTTAAAAGCAAGTATAAGAAAAATGTATATTTGATTATTTTTATTTTGCTTTCAGGATGCTTAAAAAGAACTTTTTTTGAAACGATTCCTTTTTTTAAACATTTTTTTCAGTTTCTTGCTTGGTAAGAATTATTTTCCGCCGAATTTACATAGAGCATCATCCTTTTAGCAACACGGAAACTCTGACTTTCGTAACTATTTGAAGTAACATTTAAATTTTTATTATGGAAAAATTGAAGTCTCATGGAACGTTTATTGGAAAATGTGCTGCTCTGTATTCTCATTAAATAAATCATTCCTACAGTTATCGGGAGCGATAATTTTTATTAAAGACCGGGTTATTTTTTCCTTCTTTAAGTTTATATTTAAAAATCAACTAATGAATATACAACATGGTCATAAATTACTGGACCCATTTCAAAAATTAATTTAACAAATTATAATGTTAGAACTGCGGTTGTTTTTTTAAATGAGAGAGCAAATAAAAAAGTTTTTTCAGATAGGTGACGTACCATTACGGCGTTCTAAGTTTTCTACAGCGAGAAATTTCGATACGCAATGGCTACCGATCAGCAAAAGCCGATGAGCGTTTTCTGGTTTCCTTTTTTAGTTTTTTATGAATATCTCAAAAACGTTTCAGTTTTCGGATTACAACTGATTTAACAAATTAAAGAGAGTAAAATTCCCTACAAATACATCCTTTTATTTTTTTCTTCTAGTTTTAATAGTTTCGCAGATAATGGCTCTTAAAAATGGGAGATGTTCAATAATTTACGACCACTTAGACCACCGTAACGGCGCATTATCAATCTGAAAAAATCTTTTTAAAATGCGTCTCATTTTAAAAAAACTATAATTGTAACATTATTAGTTTTTAAAATTAATTTTAGAAATGGGTTCAATAATTTATGACCACCCTTGTATTGTTACTATTTGCTATCGGTTTCTTTTTCTTTTCTATTTTGTTGTTTTTTAATATTAAATAACATTTTTTACGCACAAGACAAATGTTTTTAAAAATTAACATATATTTTATTTTTCAAACAAAAATGATTTTCTAACAGTTCATTCACAAAAAAGTGAAAGAAATCTTTGAAAATGATGCCACAACGAATTGAAATCAACACATATATAACAACAAAATATTTTATTTCATCATATTAATCCAATAAAATTAAGATCAACTAAGTAAAAATAAATCATTTTTTTCTTTTAAAAATGTTTCCGCTTTCATATATATTTAAAAATACCCATTTAAGAATTTATTAACAACATATATTCAGAATGACAGCTTTTATTCATTTTAAAAGATAAAGATTAATTCCATACTGATGTTAAATTAACAAAATCATACTGCCGTTATAATAAACATATATTATAATAATGGTATTAGATTGAAAATCAAAAATCCCCTGCTACAAAATTGATTATTTATATACAGTATACTCTCTATTATCCGTGAGCGGATTATCCGGTTTGCGGACAAATCCGGTTGCCGACACGGCGGAGGCTAAAAAATAGATTTTTTCTTTCTTCCTCCACGTGCAATCTCTACCGGTTCAACCCATAATTTTCCGAGAAATAAATGGTTCACTTCCTGTTTGCTCATTCTCGTACGAACACGCTTCTGCCTGACACGTCATTCTTTAACTTCTTCGTCCTCTCTCACTTTCGCACGTGTTCCTTTAGTTTTTGAGTCTTGTTTATCGTCAGTTAGTAGGGTGAAATTTTTACTGGTAAAAATGAGTGATGTGAAACGGAAACGAAACTTTTTAAATGTTAAAGAAAATAATGTTATGTTATGTTTTAAATGTTAAAGAAATCCTTCAAAAACTTGATAATTGAGAATCAGTTAGTACTGATGCAGAAGATGTACTGAATGAGGGAAATACAATTTCTCATTCTGCCGTTCTACAATCTGTAGAAACTTTGTTAGATTATATGGGACAAAGAGGATTTGATTACGGTGACATTACTGCGGTTCGTAAAATATGTGTCGATATACGACAAGAGATGGGCAAAGAACATTACCGATTTTTTTAAGCAGTAAATGTTAAAAGGAAAATTCCTAGTTTGATGTTAAACAGCATGCAAATGTAAGTAATTTTTATATTTTTGTACTGATGTTGATTTTTTCTTTAATAAAAAGGAGTTTTCGGATTATCCGTGTTTTCCTATTGTTCGTGCGATCCCTCCCGGTGATTAACCCGGATAATAGGGAGTGCACTGTAATGCGAAATTACTATGTCCTTGTGTAATAAAATAAAAAATGCGTAAAATTTCATTTTTAAACTAAGAAATTGACCATGCGTTGGTTCTATGGAATGAACTAGACAAATTATATTGACTGTACTAATTTCAAAAGGACCAGGAGCCACAGATTGATGATACAAATTTCGTAGTATTAGATTACATATTTTTTGCAAACTAATTTTTTCTAATTTATGCAAAACAATTTTTTTTACTTTAATTTGGCAATTTTGTTACTAAATGTCGTAATGTGTCATTTGAAAATAAAAGAATTATTTCTTGTCTTGATCATGAAACTAAACTAAGAAAAAATATTTCATATTCGACTTTTTTAACGATTAATAGCTTATAAAGTTATTTTGCTCTCAAAAATTTCAATCTGAAAGAAATTTAGAGGGAGTTATTTTTAAAAATGAAAAAGTAAACCGTTCTGAATAAAGACAAAATAGGTATTTTATTTCAAATGAACCGGAGAAAAATGTTTCACTTCTGAAAAAGTGAAAAATTATATAGTAGTTTATTTTCTTTTGTTTCAAATGTTTAAACAGAGAATTAAATTTTAAAAAGTTCTCTCATAATACAAAATAAATATTTGAAGAATACAAGTTTTGATAAGTAAATAAAAAAGATTAAAAAAACCAATACGCTGTTTAAGAAAAGAAATTCGATCGAAAAAAGTGCAACAATAAGATGAAAATTACTTTACCTCTTTTATCAAGATTAATTTTTATCCGTATTATATTAAGAAGCAGAAAAAGTAAAACTTGTCTTCTCCACTTTAACTTTTAACACGAAAGCAGAAAGTGGGAGTGATAAAAATATAAAGCTACGTTTCTTTAAGAAAAAAATATTTAATCGAATAAAATACATTTACTCTTTTTACAGCTTTTAAAAAGCAGCATATTAAATAGATTAATATTTAAAAGCAACTATAAGAAAAATGTACATTTTATTTTGACTTTCTGATGTTTTTAAAAAGTCTTTTTTCTAATTCCTTATTTTAGGATTATTCCTCCGCATAATTCAAAAGCTATTCCTTTTTTTATGACAAGAAAGTTGGTCTTTGTATCATTTAAGAAATACTATTATTTTTGATAATTAAATATTTATGGCTGGGCAATTATCCAGTCTCTAGAAACATGTATATGAAAACATGCTACGTTGTATTATGATCAGAAAAATATGCCAAGTGGGATTTTCGAACAATTATTGAGATCGTTAATTTTTATTAAATAAAACCGTGTTTTTTAAATTCTTCAGTTTTAGTTGTTTCAAAGACAGTCGTTTAATTATTTTGTTATTATTTTTCAACAATTGTATGCCTATTTCTTGTCGTTAGTTGATTATATAACTTCAACTAACTTTTTGCATTTTTGCATATTTCAAGTACTACGAAAACAAATACCTTTTTTATCGTAAGGTTTGAAATATGAAAATGACTTATTTTCTAGTGCATATAAAACTGCTGTTGAAATAAGTTCAGGTGTTTAAAAGAAAAGAAAAGTTTCTTTAAATGAACTATTTTAATTATTTTATATTTACTAGTGTTCCGATTTGGTAAACGTTTGAAAAAAAGCAACCAATGAAGTTAAAATAATAGTCTGGTAACTTTTATTATTTTTTCGTTTTAAAATTTGAGAAAAAATAATCAGTTACAGTTATATTAATGTTGTATAACTTTTATTTTAGCTTTTATTCCATTTTAATAATGATGATTAAGAGCAAATGTATCTAAATAAAAGATATCCATTATTTTATCAGTAAGTTTAAAAGAAACATCTTTTTGTGAGCATGATAGGAATTTATAATGTGAAAATTAAAAAGGTTATTAAAACTTTTTGAGCTCCCATTTGAAATACAGAAAGAGAGACATCAAAATTATTTTTTATGTGAAAGAAGATATTACAATTATCCCATTACAGATTGTTTAAAAGAATAACTGTTTGTTTTCAAGCACAGATTTCATGAACAATTCCAGTTTAAAAATAAATAGGATTATTACGTGCCTTTGTTGAAATTTAGCTAACTAAACAATAAAAAATGCTTCAGGTTCTAAATTTTAAGTATTTAACAACCAGTTATAGTATTTTGTTAAATAAAAATTTAATCTGAGAGAAAATGAATGAATATTATTTTTATACACAATAAATAAATAAACTTAATCTTAAACAAACTTGTAATATTTGAGTGATAAATTTTGTATGGCGCATTAATATATTTCTCGCGTATGTAAACTAAACATTTGAAAAAAAAACCCACTACATTCACATAATACAAAATAAATATTTTTTTTTTTTTAAATTTTTCTTTCGTAAATAAAAATAATTTAAAAGCAATATTTAGAGCAAAAAGCAAAACTTTTCTTTTTCACTTTTAACACACAAGCGGAAACTTTTATAAAATAAAAACATAAATTAATTGTTTTTTAGAAACAAATAACGGGTGTACACAAATGAAGTGACCCATTTCAAAAATTAATTAAAAAAATAATAAAACTGTTGGAACTACGTTTTTTTTTTAAATAAGAGCGCATCTCAAAACTTTTTTTTCAGATATGTAACATGCCATTTCGGTGGTCTAGGGGATCGTAAATTGCTGGAAATCAAAAATTTGTTTAGAGCCATTCTCTGAGAAAATATTAAAACTGGAAGAAAGATAAAAACATGTATTTATAGGGAATTCTAGGCTCTTTAATTTGTTAATTCACATGTAGTGTGAAAACTGAAGAGTTTTCGTAATATTCAAGAAAAACTAAAAAAAGAAACCAGAAAACACTCATCGGTTTCTGCTGATCGGTAGCCACTGAGTACGGAATTTTCTGGCTGTAACAAATTTATAAGGACGTAAAGCCGCGTTACCTATCTGAAAAAAAACTTTTTGAGATGCGCTCTTATTTTTAAAATAACCGTAGTTATAGTTTATTTTAGTTTTTTTATTTATTAATTTTTGAAATGAGTCACTATTTGTGTATGCCCTGTATTTAATCAAATGAAATGCAATCGCCCTTTTAAGAGCAACATATTAAGTGGATTAATATTTAAGAGCATACATAAAAAAATGTACATTTTAACTTTTTTTTTATGTTTAGGATGTTTTATAAAACATTTTTCTCTTTTTCACAACGATATTTTACTTATTTTTCGTTTCATCACTAACTTGTTTTTTTAAGGATTATTTTGTCTCAATGGTCCATAAGAGTATCCGATTTCTATTAAGAAAAACAACTGGTTTTATAACTATTTAAGAAATAACATTACTTTGAATAGCTAAATTTTTATAGATTGATAATTATAGAGTCTCTTGAGACGTTGAATGAAATTTTTTTTAACCATAATATTCTGTACTGGGAAAAAAATCATTGCAATGGAGTTTATTTAGAATAATTGTGAGCGTTAATTTTTATTAAATAAAACTGTGATTTTTTTCTACCCATTAAAGTGAATTCTGTTCAAAGGC
This sequence comes from Araneus ventricosus, assembly GCA_013235015.1. NCBI lineage: Eukaryota > Metazoa > Arthropoda > Arachnida > Araneae > Araneidae > Araneus > Araneus ventricosus. The sequence goes on along the minus strand of BGPR01023949.1, from coordinate 6,951 downwards.
ATTCTTTTAATAAATGCTATTAAAGTTTGCCAGCTTTCATATTTTTTCTATTTTGTTTAATTTATAACTTCACCTTTTTGCTGCTTTACACATGTCAAGTTCCAAGAAACTACTTGCATTTTTTTACATTTTAGATGTAGTTGTGGAATAAAAAACATTATTTACCTTCAGAAATGGAAGTAAATTTTTTTAAAAATAAATTTAATAAAACAACTGTTATAAACAGACGTTTATTATTGTACCCAAAAGTCGAATTTCATTTCTATCTTAAATATCATCTACTTTTTACGAAAAATTGATTTACAGACGTAATACAAATTAAATCAAGGTGTGGAATAAGCTTACACACCTTGAAGAGAAAGAAAAAAAAATCTCATAATGAAATAGCAAATATTTTAGTCATTTCATGTGAATTATTGTTCTGATTTTAAACGTATGTGTACGGAATTATGGTATCACATTAAACAAACAAAAATAATGTTGAAAAATTTATATAATAAAAAAAAAGTTTCTTGCAGTTCTTAATACAATTTAACTTTTGAATTCAAAAAAATAGTTTACCAATTAAGTTATTGGTCATGCTGTATAACTGCACGATTATTTTTCAAGATAAGGATTAATCGATTATCGCAATGACATCTTACATGTTATGAATAAGTTTCAGTTGTAAACAAAATATAAGATCAGCTTTCTGTAACAAATTTGGTAACAATATATAGTAAAGCACCGTTTATACGTCTTTCAAGGGATGATGTAAGACGACGTCTAAATGAAAAGACGTATAAACGAAATTTTACTAAACGATTTTGATTATTACAAATTTAAGGCTTCTAATGCTTATTCGTTTGTATGCCATTAGTTGTTAAGTGTGTATATTTTGTAAATTCATATTACTTTTTACGATTTATCATATTTCAAGAAAGAAGAGAATTTTTTTTGCGACGACTCCGACTCCAGTACGGATATATAATTGGATTTCGTAAAAAGGTTTTAATGAATCTTTCGAATGATCTTCTAATAATTTAAAATTCGCTTGAATTAAACAAATAAATTAAAATTAAACATAAGTTTTTCCACTTGTTAATAATCTTCAATTTCGAGTACTGTTATAAATAACCACTGTAAATCATGTTAATGATGCATAGCCATAATTACATATAAAAATGAAGAATAATCCAAAAATTGATATTAAATTAAAAATATCTTTTCTGTAATTAATATATTTAAATTCTAAATTAACAATTAAATAGTTATGATAAATTTTAAAAAATTAAAAAAATTCAAATCAAGTTTACAGATTCATAAAATTTTAATACAAAATGCGAGGTACTTCTATTATATTTGAAGTAGAAATGCGCTAACAAGTTTTGAAGATTAAATATCTGTGAAATATAAATTTTCTTATTGTTTGAATATCTCCTAATTATTATACTACGATAACGACTCAACAATTAAATAGACTACTGGGGCTACAGACTTGGGAATGAATGGTAAAAATCTATTGCATATGGAAATAAATTTTGAAAACTTTATTAAATTAACGAAATAATCGCACGGAAAAGAATTAATATAACTGCAAAGCTAATTGAATTTTTAGATCGTGTAAAAATGGTTTTTGTGCGATAATATGTTCCGAAGTTATTGAGGAAAGACGTTGAAATTTCTATTAATTTCAAAGTAGTTATAAACCTAATTGAAATTTTGAAAATCCCTTTCTTATTGAACACCTACCACCCAAGAAGTAACTATGTACCAAATTTGGTACCTCTACGTTCAATGATCTGCCCTATAGAGCATTTTGTGCGGTTTTTCCAACACGTATCACGCAATTTACAGAAAGTTTCCCAACTCCTAAACATTAGCATGTTAGTTATTTTTAAAAGTGGAAAAATAAATCTTTTAAAGCAAACAAAATGTTCTAGTTATAGTATCAAGCAAGCAAGTAGTAAATTTTATAGCGTTAAAAAATTATACGATACTTATTATTTATGCTTTAATTTCTTAATTGTCATGGTTCTAAACATATAATAATAACTACGTAGTGCAAAATCAATAATTTTAGAATGAAAAATTTCTTTAATTAAACACAAAAAATATAATGCTATTTTAAAGGTAGAAAAGTCTCTAAAAGATGTTGCACAAAAATTACTTAATCTTTTTTATCAAGATTAGTTTTTGTCTGTATCATATTAAAAAACAGAACGAATTAATTTTGTCTTCTCTACTTCAACTTTTAAAACACAAGCAGAAACTGGAAGTTATAAACATATGCAAGCGATATTTCCTTAAAAAAGAGTATTTTCTAGAATAAAATGAATTTCCTTTCTTCTTTTCGCTTTCTAGAACAGAATTTTAAATATACTAATATTTAAAAGCAAGTATGAGAGAAATTAACATTTTTTACTTTTTAATTTCGTCTTTCAAGTTTTTTTAAAACGCTTTTGCAGGTATCTTTCTTTTTTTACCTGTTGCGAATTCCTTTTCTCCTAAGGCTTATTTTTCCACAGAATTCCCGAGGCCGCGGTGGCCTAGTGCAATGTATCGGCTTCGGGGCCAGAGGACACCAGGCCCAAAACCCGATTCCACTGAAGATCCACAGTGTATGGGGCCTGTTGTATGCTAAATCATACGCAGTGATCAAACGCCCTCCCAGGCGCAGAAGATTGGAAAGGGGAGTGCCAGCTTAAGTGTCGTCCTCGTCATCTGACCAAATTAGACGTCATATTACTTCAAAAAGGGATAATAATATAACTAAATCAAACTAAATCCACAGAATTCAGCAGATGCACTCTTTTTGTGAACTGGCTTTTGGAACTAATTTTTAAGAAATTACAATCAGTACTCCTAATAATTAAATTTATATGGGAGATAAGTTTAATTAGACTGTACACTAACTAACTAGAGCAAGGTTAATGGATTATAATTGTTGTGAGCGATAATTTTTATCAGACACGACCGTGAATATGCTGCTTTTCTTTAATTGTTATTGTCTTTAAGACAATCTTTTTATGTATTTTATTAACATTTATTATCTATTATGCTTGTTGGGCTTGAGTTTATTTATTATCAGTTTCTTTATGAAATAGGGAAAAAATCTTTTGAAAATGGCAGCACATCGATTTGAAACTTCTACGGTTCTGATTTTATCTTAATTATAAATATGAATTTAAATTAGAAAGTTAAAATAATATTTATAGTGCATTTAAATATCTTAACCTTTAGAAATTCTAAAAATAAATAGTAAATTATAAATTATTGATGCATGCACATAAATATAGTTTTTATTCGCTGTAAAATTAGGATTTTAATCGTGTTTTGATGCAAAATCAATAATATCCAGACTGTAACTAATAAATTTTTATTCCAGATTTAAAATATCGTAAAAATTTATGAAGTCGGCATAACGGAGAATCAATAAAAACTAACAACACATTTGCGTGTACCGAGAATGAAGCCATAAAATATAATTTTCAAATAATAAATTAGCTGTACAATACATTAAACCGAATTAGAAATGAAAAATGATGATGCAACTTTAAGAAATTTTTAAAAGTTTAATTTTAAAATTTATATCTTTTAGCAGAAAAATCGTTTTCTTTAACTTTATATTGTTTCTAAACGTCAAAATCTCTTAGTTTCTAAATTATATTTTTCTTTTCTCTCATATAAAATTAAACTGACTAGTTTGAACTAAATAAAAAATTTCATATTCTAATCTTTAGGTACTTGACTCGCGATTTAACCTTCAAAAAATATGACGAATTCAGTTAAAGTTATTATTGCAAGTTGATAATTAATGTATTTAAAGTAACTACTACAATCCAGTTTTATTCTCAAGTATATAAAATAGAAACATTTTATCCAAAAATAACAGATGTATCAAGCATCAGGTCATCATTTATTTGAAGTGAGAATGAAGAAATAAAATTAAAATACTCATAAAATGTATATTTTAATGCATATATTTATAATTAAAATTTTCACTAAAAACAATAACCGTTTTTAAAAGGTCAAGACAGACCACGAAAGACAAATAGATTAAAATTACATGATTGAGAACTGAAGATTAGCTTTTATCCGTATTATACTAAGAAGAAAAAGATAGATAATTTTTAAAAAGGATACAGAAAGCCGAAGTGATAAAAATACAAAACGATATTTTTTTAGAAAATAACACTTTATCGAATAAAATGAGATTCGCAATTTTATTGTTTTAAAAAGCAGCATATTAAATAAATTAAAATTTAAAAGAAAGTATGAGGAAAGTAGATTTTAACTTTTTACTTTGCATTTCAGGATATTTTTCAAAGCGTTTTTTTCCTTTGCAGGAATTTTTTTCCTTTCTTTACTTTTTGTTTACTTTTTTTCAAATTCTTTCTCTTTTCATATTTTCCAGTATCCGAAAATGATATCCTTTTCGTGCCATGAAAAATGTGGTTTATGTGATTATAGAAGTTTAAGTTAAGTTAAATTTTTGTGGAGGAGTAATTATATACTCTTTTGAGAAGTTTCTAGAAAAACATGCTCAGTATATAATAATTTATTTAAAAAGAGCATAACCAATTGCACAACCAATATCTGTCTCTCACGCACGCACACGCACGCACGCACACGCACGCACGCACGCACGCACACAATATTAATAAAAATAGCCAAACATAATCAAAAAATCAAAAAAAATTCTAATATAAATGAGTAAATATTGCCTAACCCACAATACATATAATTAAATAATAAAAACTTACACAAACCAAAGCAACGTAAAAGATTGACCAAATGAACGAAGAAATTACAATTCCAACAACTTTAATATCCTCTCGGACTGAGGTTCAAGTGTTAAACCTAGGTTTTACGGATTCCATCTCTACTCGGACAGTTGGGGAAAATAAAAAGTATTTGCAAAGTGTAACAACATGAAAATAACGGGGGGAAATTTAGACAAAGAACAAATACTCCCAGAGTCATAACTATATCACACTTAATGCTATTTTCAAATATCAAAAACAAAATCTCCCTACAAAATCCACCAACTCCGTTCAGCAGAAAATTAGCAAAGCATATTAATTTAATATCTTAATGAAGTGTAAGTAAGTATATCATATATAAAAGAATAAATCAATTTAGAAACATTTATTAATATATAATTAAGATTTTGTTATAAAATAAGACGATATATATCAAACTTTACTTGTAGGTATATATAAATTTATAAATTTTAAATGTTCTTTAACAGAAATAGCTGAATTGTGTAAATATATTTAAATTAACGCAATGAAGAGATGGTTGCAATTGTATAAAGTAATAAATTAGGGTAATGAAAGAAAACAGTTTAAATTGTCAAAAAAAAAAAAAAAAAACGGCAAGTCGACAAAACAGTTAAATGGGTTATGTTATTACTTTTTCGAAAGCTAGTAATGTATTAAGTTAAGTTTATGAATAAGTCATTTTATGTAAAAACTATTGCGAGTATAATTTAAAATGAATTATTAATATATATAGAAGATATATTATACGTTAAATTACTTCAAAATCGATCCCCAGGTAATGGTATTTGAAGCATTCTTTGGATGGGATATTATGCAAGTATTAAATAATGGAAGGCAGTTTGATAGAAAGTAGAATATTGAAGATGCGACAAAAAACAAATGGAATGTATCTTATTAATATTTATGAGCGTTTACGTTTTTTTTTTCTTTCTATTTTGCTGATTTTGTTATTTCAAACAAAATGTTGCAATGTTTCAGGTACAACGCGAATATTTCATGTTTAAGTCCCTATTCAAATATGAAACCCTATTTTCCGGGATAGGTAAGACGTTTTGTTCTTTAATTTATTTGCAAATTGAAAAGGGAAAATATTCCTAAATTATAACATTTTAATTTTAAGTTCGTTTCACATTTAATAATGCAAGAAGCTTAAGCACTCACTCCGTAACCAACAGAATTGGGACGTATCTGGAGTAACAGAAAATCAGGTAGTACTTCGTTCTTGGAATTAGGGTTAATTTTCTCTCTAGTACTGCGGTGCATTTCATTGCTTACTTAGGAAAGTGAATTACAGCTTTTATGAATGTATTAAAATCATTAAATATCTGTTTATGTAATGCTACATTTCCTTATCAACCTGCTTGTTATCTGTTTAGTATCTTGTGCGTAGACGTATTTCACTTCAAAGAGATGTACGGTCAATATTGCGAGACGCCAGAAGTTTTCCTGTGAATTACAGAAGGATAAAAACTAAGGTTTTTAGGGGAACACGATACCTTCTCAACATTTTTTTATTTAATGTAATATTGAAAAATTATGAGAGTACTGAAATTTAACATTCAAATAAAGTCATCTTGAATAAAAAACTAATTTTGGTTTTCAGTCGAAATTTAAATTTTTAAAGAAAAATTCAATTTTTAAAATTCCCTACTTCTTTTCCTAATATGAACATTTTTGCTTCAAATTTTATTTGTAGAGTCACTGAAATATATTACACAAAATTGTGAATGGATTTTAAAGTATATCTAATATTCGCTTAAATATAGATTTTTTTACTGTATTATGTAGTGAAAAATAAGGAAATTCATCAGCATTTTGTTTGTAAAAAACTAAGCATTTGAATGCTTATTCAATGCCCAGTTTTACCATATACTAAACGATAAACATGTACAAAAATTTCAAATCTCTATCTTAAAAAGGAAAAAGGTCTTATCATTTTGAAAACATCCCTATTTACACAAGATATTACATGACATCTTCACGATGTTGTTCGGTATTCTGAATACCGCAAAATATCGTCAAGATATTGTAACAATATTGTAGAGTATCTTGTGCTAATAGGGATGAAAGTGAAGAAAAATGCGACATGCAGAAAAACACATTTAAAGTTGTCATTTGCGAATATTTCTCATTTGTTATCTTAATATAAATAAAAGTCATTGTGGGTATGTGTGTGGGTATGTAT
>BGPR01023948.1:0-23743 GCA_013235015.1 Araneus ventricosus | reverse complement strand
CAAGTCAGAGATCTACTTCGAGAAGAAACAGGATCTCAGCGTTGATTAGTTAATTTAAACAAACTAGTGGTCTTTAATTGTTCTCGCTGCCTAGTAGTGAGATCCAGAATTTTGGTCAGGGGTGAGGGTTGAGACTGTAAATTCATTACATTGTATGCCAGCATGTTCATTTGAGTGATGAAGGTGTTTTCTTTGATCTCCATATAATAACTCGCTAACTACCAGGTGCTTTAAAAAACTGAAAAAATCTAAATGATATTTTAAAGACTTGAGATTATGATATACAAATAGGTATAAATTTTGTTTTATTATAAATGTCAAAGGATAGTAAACATGAAACATTTAACTAGAACAAATTGAAAAACGACAGCAAATTGTTGTAAATTATTTTATCAAAAGCTAAATTAAGGGTATTCCGATTTAGCTTTCTGGGGAGCAGTAGCCCTCACTTCCCTCCGGATTCATGGCTGACTTAACCATATCACAGAAAATATAACACATCTTTAACAAATATTTAAAATAACGAAATGGGAAAGCAAAATGTAAAAAAGACATTAAGATGTAATCCAAAATAACGAATACGATTGAAATAAGCAGGAAAAGGAATCCAAAAAGGAATGTCATCGAGGCCTTCCTATGATTCTACAGCTCAGGTTTTCGTTGAGAAAAATGACTTCAGGTTCTAAATCTAGAATTTTCTCTGTGGCTAACCAATCCCCTGAAAATTGGGAAAGAAAACATTTTACAAGAAAGAAAATCAAAAACAGTTCTTTATCAGTAAAATCTGTTCCGTTACCATCATGACAGATAAACAGACGCTAGCCGAAACAACGAATGTTTTGTCTAAAGGCATGAGCACCATCTGGTGAAAGACCCACTAACTAAAAACACCAAGAACTTTTTTGTGATTTTTTTTTATTTTTTAATTAATAAAATTTTAATTTAGGAACTCAAGAGTTACCTTTTCTGTCTCTTTCGGATATTACTTTCTATACTCAGCTCTAAATCTTTACACAAACATGGCAATGTTGTTGCAAAATGGACGAAGCATGAACTTTGTTTATTTTAACTGTGAATCCACCATGTTTAAGTTTAAATCATTTGGTAACTTTAAGATTGTTTATATATTGACGAAATTGAAGCTATTCAGGTAAAAATATTCTGCACAGAATTTTATTATCTTACATTTTGTAAAATTTCCTTTTATAGACAGCATACATTATTCTTGTTTACTTTATTAAATTACAATATTGCTTATATGGATATATAGTTTATATGTGCACACTTTTAAATATAAAATAATAGTTTAAGATATTACAATGTTCATTAAGGTTTTAAGAAACACTCAAAATAACAAGACTTTTCTGCGACAGGTTCCTTCCAAGGAAAACAAAAATACAGCCTTCTAAAATTTTTATATTCAAATATTATTAAAAATAACAGGGGAAATCAATAATTGATTATTAGCGTTTTGGCGTTATCAAGATTTATAGCATTTTATATTAAAGGAAAATTTGCATTTTTTTATGTTCTCAAATATCATATTGAAGGATAAATTTACTTCTAATTTGCTAATAAATTGGAAACGATTACTTAAATAATAAGGAAACTTACAAGTTTAGAAAAATACCATATAAAATTGACTGAAATATATAGGCTTATTCATTTAAAAAGTACTACATAAAATTCTCTTTCCTTAGATAATGAGAATATTTCATGAATATCTAATGATGTCACATATTTACGACATTAACTTTTCTTATATAAGCACTGTAATAGCTTTCATATTATGTTTTATACGGAATGAAGAAATCAAATGTCATTAAATTCCTTAATTAGCTACATTTTGCAACATCATGAATATATTTTAGCAAATAATTAAAATTTACGTTGCATGCATTGATTACGTTCTTTATAATTTGTAAGAACAAAAAACTTAGCTGAAAGTGACTAGACAAATATATTAATATAATCTAAAATATAGAATTTAAAAATTAAGTAAGTGAAATTGAAAGGAAGACACTTAATTTGTATATTTTAATAAGATAATCAATAGCATCTATACAACGCACAAATAAAATAGTTCGAATATGGCAAAGCTTTTCATATTTTGGGTAAAGTATGCGTGAGTATTCGCATATAGCAGTAGTTTATGTTACAGTAAGTAGTACGGAATAAAAAAAATCAATGAAAAGTCATTTCTTTTTGCTTCAGTAAAATTCTGTATGCTACAGCTAATGACATTTCTGCATTTTATATGAGTTTTTTTTAAGATTTTAAATGAATTGAAGTTATCCTCTTACGTAACATCTTCGACATTCACAGTTTGAAGGTTCGACGTGATCTTTCTTGTCTTTTATTTTATCATAAGAAAATTATAGATGCCATTGATTGCAGTGATATATTGAGACGTATCACTTATGCTGTGCAGCCTAGAAGTCTGAGGAAAAGTTGTTTTTTTTAAAATAAATTTTACCAGGTTTAATTACATACGTAATGTTTCTATTTATAAATTTTACAAAATTTTTAATAGCTGCTCTGATGATCATGATGTGTTTAATATATCTTATGGTGTTTTTAAGACTGAATGTTTAGGGCTTTTGTGCTCTTGAGGTGTTTTTATTTTGTGTGCTTTTTAAAATCCTTTCGTGTTTTTAGTGATTTCTGTGTCTATCTGTTGTTTCTATTAATCTGTGTTTTACGACTATTTTAGTGTTTGTTTCTGTATCATGCACTCTGAAATTGGAATCTATTCTGTAGTGCGCATTTTCTAAATAAATAACTAAATAAGGTGCACATTGTACAACAAATGCTGAAATGAAATTTTGATTTATCCATCAAAACAGGATAGGTATTTCATGCACTGACTGGTATCGAATATCTTTTGTTAACAAATGCACCAAATTCTGTCGGTACAATATTCGGCTTTCCAAAAATCTAATAGTAACAATTTTGTGGGCTTAGGTATCATTACTATGCTGAAAGCCTGTTTACAACTAAAAGATATGACGTAATATCATGCAATGAATCATCATAATGTGACTTTAGCAATGAATAAAATGCTGAATAAGCCACCCAGTTGCAAAGGCGATTTTGGTACGCAGTTATCACTCCAAAAGCGTGGGTTTAAATCCCAGATACAGCTAGAGTTTTATGTATGATACAGAAATAGGACTTCTGGTGTTTGCGTTTCGTATTATTACAAGGAAGCAGCGATGCTCTAAATCAGGCAGATACGTATTGTAATAAGATCTCTCTGATATCAGTTCCGCTCTTCCATTAGCATTATAACACACGTCACTAACGAAACAAATCTGAATCAGGATATTTTTCATTTTTTTCCTTTCCAAGTTATTTTCGATGGTATCACCAAACAGAATGCAAATGAGTTACCATGTATTACTAATATAATGGCCCAGATCTGTCTCTCGGTAACGCTCTGACGTCACCAACAATAAAGCTTCCGTCATAACACTGCGAGACGTTAAACAGCATTATTTCATTGTTAGAGAACCTAAATTTCAGTAATTGTAAATTTGAAAGAGTAATTGTCGTTCTAATTTCAAATTTAATAGCCCTAAAATGGTGAAATAAAATTTTCTGTCGATTGATATAAAATTTATATCGCTATGATCAATTGTTCTCGAGAAATTCATTAATTAATTCAAATTAATTTCCGTTTTTAATAGTAAGTAGTAAATTAAGTCAGTGGTATATAGTTTGGACGCCACGATGCATCAGATTATTTATTGCAATCGTGATGATATTATTTGATAATATTTTTGGCAACGTCTAACCAGCAGAGGAGTGTTTGTTTTGATTAGGAATTTGCAAAAAGAATTCATTTGAAATTGTAAATTTGACTTACGATTGACAAGCTGAGAATTTCATGGTTATTGAATTATAATAAAATTGTTAGTCAACGAAGAATACTTTATACTAATGTTGTTTACCAAGAAGTTTTTTGAATAAGTGAATATGTAAATATTATGTAAATAAAAAAAATATTTCCTGTCATAAAGCATATGTTTATTTTATTTCTTTTCAATCAATGCTAAACATTTCTCTCGTATATATATCTATATAAACAAGTTAAATTTGACGGGAAATCTCTCGAATGAAGAGGCAATTTGCACCGTCATACCTTAGCGGGTGATTTTCTAGTAATAGAATCAAAGGACTTAAAAGCAAATTGATAACTTATTTTCAGAATTTTATAGAAAAGGAACTGAATAAATTCAAATTATTTTGAAGAATACACCTGTATATTTAAGCTTATTCCGGCTTTCAATGAACTCATTACATTTTACTACGAAAGTAACAATGTCAAGATATTTTTCATTAATATATAATGCAATAAACCGGATAATTACACAATTAAATTTATTTGAATATATCGAAATGGGATTTAATTTAATGTTGATTAGTGAAAGAAAAGAGCTCTACTTGATTTTCAAAATTAAAGTGCCATTTTGAAATTACACGAAGTCTATTTTAGAACGCACTTCGAAGTTTTGAACCACATTAATATAACGCTGTCGACACCTAAGCCCGAATTCCCTCTCCAAACTTCTACACCATACGAGCGGAAAGAATTTTTTCTTCAGAGTCAATGGCGACCGCCGAACAAGAAATCATATCCTACGTATCCTACAGAATCGAGTATCGAATCCCCAAATCTTCTCTCCCCTAGCCGAGAGTCGTATCACAAGATCAACGCGGTCTTGTTGAGATAGCATATTTTTATTTGAAGAGAATCATAATAGTTTTTTTATTGTTTAGAGCTTATATTTTTACTTCATATTTTTAAAATATCTTTTATAGAAAGATGTTTAATTACTTAGTCCTATAATTTCGTTATAGAGTTATTTTAAGTGACATCATATTCACTTGACAAATATAACTGCACATGTCATAGAAGATGCAACAGCAAGTTGTCTTAAGCTGTGCTGTCACGTTTGTTTTCCTTGGAATGATAAGACCCTTTTATAAAAATTAGAGACAGATATTAATATGTGTGACAGTTTTCCAAACTAAAATTGTCGAATGTACGTTATACTGTATTTTGTTAAATATGTAATGTATTCATGTTCATATTCATTGAAGCGAAGCTATTGGAATAATTTAGAAGCAAATATTTTACAAAACCTCTTTTGCCCATATTCAATGATAGTGAAATCAGCGAGAGTGGCCTCCCATTCTGGCCAACGACTAACACGCGTGGAGGAAAAAATACACCTAGCGCCAGGAAACGTGACGTATTCCCTAAGGTGGGGAAAACGCTCCAGTCTTCGCAACTTTTTTCTACGTTGTAGAATGGGTAAAAAACCGAATCTGCAATTTCAAGTCCTTTTTTATAACCGATTTAAACGAAAATTAGAAAAAATCTACAATGAGGGTTTCCAGACTACCTATGAAATTTCATTTGTCTAAGCCATTTGTTTTAAAATATATCGTCTTCAAAAGTATGTGATTATACAGACAGACAGAGAGTCAACCATTTGACGGATTCGCCAAACATTTGATACGGAGCTACATTCCTGACGATAAAACTGTGTACCAAATTTTATCCATCTAGCTATTCCAGTTTTATAGTGTTCACAAGAACGCGGACAGAGAGACTTCCCGATAACGGATTTTGCACAAAATTTGAAACAAAACTACACATTATGTGTCAAGATCACATACAAAATTTTATCCCTTTAGCTGTGAAAGTTTATGAGTTATCGTGTTCACAGACAGACATAATTCCAAAATTGTGTTTATCGGACTCAGGGATGTATAAAATATAGATATTCGTCAAAATCTTGAGTTCAAATTTTTTGACGGTTACAATACTTTCTCTCTGTATACTTCGTATACGAGAAAGTAAAAAGGTAGATATTTAAATCAACATGAATATCCACTTAAGAATTCTTGCTATAATTATTATTGTCGAAATCAAATTAGACTTCATACATATTAATATTCTTAATTTCCAATGAAAATGAAAACGTTTCTTCCTCAAATTTTATTTAATGCCTGGAATATCAAATTCCATGAATTATTACGAATATCTTTCGAAACTGTAGAATTGCATAATCCATTTTTTAACATTAAAGCAAAGTCGTGAAGAAATCCTGTCTGGAATTTTCCTATCAATTTCAAGCAAAACTGAAGGTAAAGAACTTTATTAAATAATGCATTCTGTTGAGAGCTCAGTTAATCATATTTTTGAAGTTAAAACGAGGAAATGATTTTTTTATTTATTTCGAATGCAGCAACAAATTTCTTTACCAGAAGAGTTCTGTTGCTTTTTTTATTGGCGTCTGGCTCTTACAAAAGACGCCAAGCCGAGAGTGCTGCAAGCTTTTTATAGGTTTTTTACTGTTCGTTTATCTAGCCATTCCTCTAAGAAACGTCATGAATAATACAAGAGCAAAAGGACGATATCCGGAAATTAAAATTTTATTTACGCTAGGAGGTTTCAGCTTCTCTGTTGAACATGTAACAGAGAAAAGTACTGAATGTTGTTGTTTCTCAAACTGTTACTTTTTTATATACAACACGGTTTAGTTCAGTGTTTCTGAGATCATATAGTTAATAGAACCCTCTAATTATTAAACTGATGATATTAATTTGTTTTAAAAACTGTGGAACTCAAAAAAGTCTGGAAACGTAAAAGGAATTTAATTTTTATTTATAAAATTTGTCATGGAGCGCAGGAATCAACCAAATAGAGATATGGTTTCTGAAATGTCAGAAGTTACAAATTTCGAATGCACATTTATAAAACGTTTTAATGCTTAGTGTTAAAGATTTGATTATGTTGTTTCTTGCATATATTCTCTATTTAATTAAAATTAAAAAATAGACAGAAATAAAAATATATTTTCAAAAACAAGAAAAAAAAATTAATTTTATTATACATATTAAGAAATTTATAAATTCGTAAAACATACTGATATCACCAACTTGGTATTGTTACAGTCATGGAAAGTCGCTTCCCAGCAATGCAGGTCTTATGGTTGGGAAGAGGGTTTTACAAGGTGAAGCATGGAGAGACCTCAGCGACTCTCGTGGCACGCATGACCTTGGCGATAAACTTGGCGACCATTTTGGCGACCATTTTGGCGACTTGGCGACAAATTTGGCGACCTTGGCGACAAATAGATTATTCTCGAAAATGCAACCCTTTTCTCGATATTTCTATTAGGGGCCGAGATCTAGGATTTTCATGAAAATTCTATGTGACGTCACGGCCTAACGGGGAGAGTATATAAGACCGCGTTTGGACCACAACAGCGTCTTTTATCGACTGGTTACTTCTCTTTGAAGCGCGAACGTCTTCGGAGTTATATCCGCTGTGTGAGCTAATCAGCTGGTGAGCTGAGCTGCTATTGTCTTTACTAGTTATTTGCTGACTGTTTGTGCTGTTAGATATCAAAGTGCTGTTAGATATCAACTGTCATTACCTGTGAATTGCTGTCTATTTACATTGGTAATCTGTGCAATGACTATTGTTTCCTGTACCTGTGTTACGTGTTTTCCTGCATATTTTATAAATAAACCTTCATTCTCCATTCTTCTGAGAGAGCACGGCTCCTATTCCCTCATTACTAGCATCCGTATCCAAGATAAATTCCTTGTCAGTCCGGGGATAGGTCAAGACAGGGGACGTTATCAAAGCCTGTTTTAGATTATTGAAAGATTTCTCGCATTCTTCAGTCCAATTAAAGTTTGATCTAGCTTCAGTTAGTTTATGTAGGGGTCTTGCTATTGCAGAGAAATTCCTTTCAAAACGACGGTAATAGGTGCTAAGTCCAAGGAAACTTCGGAGATCGTGTACTGTCTCTGGACGAGGCCAATCAACTATTGCCTTAGTCTTTTCTGGGTCGGTTTTAACTCCGGCCGCTGAAATTATGTGTCCAAGATAAGAAACTTCCTTTCGCATTTCTTTGGACTTAGCTTGAGGTTAGCTTTCTGCAGTCTCTGGAATACTTTACGAATATTATTAAGATGTTCTTGAAATGTTCGTCCTACTATAATAATGTCATCAAGATAAACTAAGCAGGCTTCAGACGTAAGTCCACGCAATACTGTCTCCATTAATCGTTCGAATGTGGAAGGGGCGTTACAAAGTCCGAAAGGCATTACCTTAAATTGCCAGAGTCCTTGTCCGGTGGTGAAGGCTGTCTTTTTGCTGTGTTGACTACAGGAAGTTAAACGAGATCACAATAAAGGATAGTTATCCTCTACCACGGATAGACGACACCCTGGATGCTTTGAACGGAAGCCAATGGTTTTCGACATTAGACTTGAAAAGTGGATACTGGAAAGTCGAGATCCAACCTGAAGATAAAGAAAAGACAGCCTTCACCACCGGACAAGGACTCTGGCAATTTAAGGTCCAAATTTTTCGCCAAGGTCGCCAAGTTTGTCGCCAAGGTCATGCGTGCCACAAGAGTCGCTGAGGTCACTCCATGCTTCACCTTGTAAAACCCTCTTCCCAACCATAAGACCTGCATTGCTGGGAAGCGACTTTCCATGACTGTAACAGTATTATTATCGATTTTATTTTGTCTAAGGAAACTGGTGAATGGCACACCGCCATTATTGATTTTCTTTGAAATTCCAGAAAATATCTTTGAGATTTAACTGTCATTAAGAGGACTTACGACTGTTAAACGTCGAAAAATTTCGACTTTATGAATATATATTATTTCACTGTCTTTTCTGAACAATTTAAAACAATTCGCTTCCAAAAATTCCGATAATTATAAAAAAAATATAGCAGCTCTTCAACGTAAACATTGAATATGGCCATATCTTTAAAGCACGTATCTCACAATGTGTTTTTCTATTGCGCGCACGATATCTCAAGAACTATTGAATATTTTTGCATAAAATTTTTACAGAATATGTATTTTACCAAGTTCTAAAAATGGAATTGCATTTTTGGACATATTTCTCCAAATAAATTATTTGGGGAATTAGATGTGCTGAAATTTTAACTAGTTTTAACATTTTTATTTTAAATTGGTATATAAGATACAGGTTAAATATAAATGTTAATAAATTACGGTTCAATTTCTTAAACAGACTGCTTGGATTACTTATATACCCAAAATATTGTGTTTAGATAAATATTTTATCCGTAATCTTACGCGCAAGGTGATTATATCATTTTTTCAACAAAAAATTATACCTATATTTATTACTCTCCCTATTAAATACATAACAATGTGAAGGTTTAAAAATGTGTGTATTATAAAGGATATGACAGACCTTTTTCTAGGAAAAAAGTAAGTTTGTGAATTGTATTGTTTCAGAGATATAATGCATCGAATTTGATTTGACTGTTTTCCACCATTTTTTCGAGGCTTAAAAGTCGTATGTCCCCTTGAACAAAATCCAGAAAGACCTTCAGAAGTCACCTCAACTACATATCGGTCTTTAAGCTTTAAATAATGCTGGTGAAGAGCAGAACACAAGAATAGCATCCAAAGCATTTTGCTTCCTATTCATATTCTTCAGGCATGCCATGCCATGTCTTAACCCACTAGACCGCTTGAGGGCTATTAGTAACAATAGTTACTGATATATAGCTCTTAAAGATTTTCACATAATAGCTAGAAGGAATTTTCTCCTTTACACTTAAGTAACTTTCATATTTTGTCCCCATAATTCATTTTGGTAATGGTCAAAATTATTTAAAGCATATTATTTCTAGAGAACATTTATGAATACCTGCTGTTCAAATATAAATAAATGCTTAATGCAATCAACCTTACGTTTATATTATTTCTAACTTGCAAATAGTGCATACCTTGAAATGTTTTCATCTCTCCCAAATGCCATAATTTTTCTTAAGTTAACTATTCCATTAAATGAAACTAATAAAAAATAACCAGACATTTATAGCAGTAAAATTTTGTGTCGGTAGTTTATTCTTATACGAGCAATTCTCTATAGACAGAAATAAATTAAAATCGGAAGTTTAATTAAAAAAGCGAAATAGTTTTCTGTCATATTACGTTGTCCCATGTACATTCAACCGGTTCGGTTGCTGTAATGGCTTCAGGTACGTGGACATGGGACGGCGTTCTGTCATATTACGTTGTTTATCAACGGAAACATAAAAGATTAAAAGTCTGGTTAGAGACATTTTTATTTAAAATATAGAGAAATCATGGCGCATAATGCATCAAAAAGTAATAATTTGCTAGCGAAGAAGGCAAATAAATATTACTTTTTAAATAAATATTCCGTTAAAGCTTTAAAACGTGTTTTTACAGATTTGATTAGAAAGTTTTACCATACTTTCTGTGATCTTCATCTAACTCACAACAGCCTAAGAAGTTTCAGAGCATTTAAAAGAAGTAGAATTGTTAGGAAATTAATCAAACGAAAGAAAAAAACAGCAACGGAAAATGATAATTTATTTCAAGAAAGGAAAAATAATTTAAAAGAGCGAAAGTTAAAAATAAAATTTTCTCAGAGGAAAAGACGATCATTTCGAAGAAGAACATTAAATCTAATTTCGAGTAATTGACACGCACCATGTTCCGCCTCATCAGCATCCGAGAAATAAGCTCTCTTTTTCGTGTAAAATTCTTACAGGAACGAAATTTTAAGAATTGTATATAAAGAAAGTAAGCGCAGTTTAGTGACTCTCTTTTATTCTCTGTTAAACCTGCTGGAAGAAACAAGAGTTTACTTAATTAGCTTCATTAGGTCCTGTTTTACTCGTCCGTTTTCTCAAATTACTCTTCGCCTTAATCTGTAAAAGATACTTAAGAAATAGTCAGGAGGAAAATTACTCTTACTTAACATTTCCGCAATTATTTGAGGCCAAATGATATTTTCATAAATATTGAAAATTCGTTGAAAAACCTTAAATTTATTATTCGTACTCTGAATAATGAAAACCTACTACTTTCTTTTTCATATTGATTTTTAATTGTTCTGTATTTTGCATAGTTTAATTGTTACTAGAAGCTTGTTTGAATATGAAATGTTAGCTTAAGTTTCAAATCGCTGTTAAAGCAATTATTACTGCATTTATTAATTTTTGAAAATTAAAACTTTGAGCTCTTGAGTACCTAGATATTGTTTCTTTTATTGCGAGTTGTATTTCTTCCATGTGTAGAACAACTCCCTCAATAAAGAAAAATTATTATTTTCTTGGATATTTGAAAAAAAAAATAGTAAAGAGAATTATAGGGAGATAATTCGCAGAGTATTTATTTTAAGGTACATTTTGTATTGAGATAAGTACACAAAATTATCAGCTTTTATTGAGTAACTTCCTTATTGTTCGGAATAATCATTCGATTAGTTTTCAACGAAGTGTGAATTAGGCATTTGTTCAGTTTGCGTATTTGAGTGTGACAGAATAAATAAGTTAAAGAGCATAAACTCCTGCAGAACTTTTACATTTGATCTTTACCAGAATTACTAAAAAATTTCTGTAACAATCCGTTGTTTCTGGAACGTTATTTTTCTAGTTCAGTTAATTTCAGAAGGTTTGAACACTTTATGTGACGATATTCTCTAACTTTTCTAAACATTTTGGAAGAAAAATTAATTACGGCTTACATCAAGAAGGATATGAAAATACGATTTTATGAACATTTCCAAAATAGGGCGAAAATCATCTTCTGATTTTCAAAAGTTAATTGAAAATCATATGCATTTGTAAAATTTACTGTTCAGAAATTTTAAATAACTTCCAAACCCATATAACTTCCATAATAACTATAAATCCCAAAACATTAATTCCAAATATATTTAAGCTTAAATTCAGACGAATAAGCAGAACCCGAAAATAACACTATCTACTCAATTCAAAAAGCAAATCATTGAAGAATTATGATTTATACATATCTCTGTATTATGAAATTTTATCAAAAAGAGACATGTTTTTGGACAGAATTTAATCCAGATTAAATTAGGAACTATGAAAACATTTACAGACTCGCAGTCTGCAAATAATCAGATATCAGTAATAAATGAATGCCAAATACATGCAGAAAAGTGGAAAAGAGACTGCCCAAAACAATTAAAAGGAAGTTGAGATGTGAGAGTTAAGCCTTGTTCCTACAGCGTGCGACTTGGCAAGCCTCCAGTCGCTCGAGGCTCGAACTACTGATCGGTGGAATTCGTTCCGCCATTCCTATTGCGCGTGGCATGGCAAATATTTCGGCAGCTCTCGAGTGAACGGATGCACTGACAAATTCTGGCAACCCCCCCCTTTCCTTTGATGTGCGAGCTATTTGCCGACATAACGCTGGAACCCACGAGCCTCATCGACTCTTCCGACGATGGGGAATAGCTTGAACCGCGGATGGAACTCGTGGAAAGACAGGCCGTAGGAACGTAGCTTTAATTAAATGAACAACGCAGGCAAATTGCTTTATCGACTTTAGAAACAGGAAAAGTATAATTTATCAAAAAAAATTAGAATTTAGCAACAACTATTGGATTCGCAATGTTTGTATTGGAAGTCTTAGGAAAGTCATTTGTTTGATGAAATATTTAGCTTAATATGTTAGGAGCTAAATATGCTTGATTTGAATTGCAGCTGTTTGTTTTGAAGAGCTTTAACAAGGAGTGTAGAAACGAAAATTTTCGACAAAAATCATTTTTTTATTTCCGTAAATGCAGGAAATCTGCTGAGGTTCACAAAGATATATGAGAATTTTCTGATGTTGACTGCTTAACAGGTACTTTTCCGTTAGCCGGGCGCAAATGTCGCCAATTGTGAACCAAACGCGAGCCAAGTCACCGGGCGCAAATGTCGCCAATTGTGAACCAAACGCGAGTCAAGTCGCCGGGCGCAAATGTCGACAAAATTTGGCGGAATTCTACATTATTTGGCGATTTTTCGCTTGCGCCTGGCTAACGGAAAAGTACCGCTTAACATAACGCAGAGTAAGATTTGATTTCAAAAACACGATGTTTGGATTCCACATGAATTGAAAGAAATTCACTTAACCAACAAATCAATGTTTGCGATATGCATCTCAAAAGCAACAAAATCATTACTTTTTTGAAGCGAATTATCACTGGAGAGGAAACATGGATCATGCACAATGATATCAATCGAAAAAGATCGTGGTACAAACTTGATGAATCTACGCAAATAACCTCAAAGTCTGAAATACACCGAAAATAGATCACGTTGTCAATTTGGTGGGATTATAAAGGCATTGTAGATTTTTTGAGTTTTCCCGGATGAGCAAAACAATAAATTTAGATTTTTACAAACAGCTTCAAACGGAAATGGGGGAAGCAATTAAAGAGAAACAGCCAGAATTGGCAAATCGCAATGGAATCATGTTCCACCGTGATAATGCAGAACCTCACACGTCTTTGGCAACAAATAGAACATTATTGGACCCTGGCTGGGAATTAATACACCATCTCCCATATAGCGTTAACCTTACACCATCTTTTTATCTTTTATTTCGAAGTTTGCAACACAATTAGGATCAAAAATCGTACTTAGTTTAGTTTTCTGGTGAGAAGGACCAGGAGTTCTATGAACTCGGAATCATGAGGTTGCCAGAAAGATGGCAGAAGGTCATCGAACATCATGGAAAATACAAAACTGATTTCATACCCTGCTTTGTTCAAAAAATTTGAATATTATTTCAGACTTAAAAACTAAAACTACTTTCTTGCCAATTCAATTTTAAAAAAGCATACGAAGCTACATGATTGAATAGACGAGCATTGTTATTAACCACTCCGTTAAAAGCAGCTATTACACGATTTATATTAACCACAGCGATCTCTCAGATCACTTGTTCATTTTTTAATCCTAGAGAAATTTAAATATTTTCTTTATAATTTAGCATCTAAAATAATACTTATGCTGTATATATTATTTATACTTCCCCAATCCTGCTAATCTAAGTTTGGGCTTAGCTTGCCCCAAGATTATTTGCAGATCATTTTAAACGCAAAGATAGTCATTTGTAGAAACCAACGCAGATTTGAAGAAAGTTTTATCATTTGTCGTAGCAATTTTCTATTAATTGATATTATTAGAATAGCATATGTTTCCAAGAACTGATGCATGAAAAAAGAGGGATGTATTGCAACTTTGTCTTCAAATCGCGCTAATTGAGAGATTAGAATCATGTTTCTTCGGTCTTGTGATTGAAACCAAAACTTTGTTAATTGCTAATCTTTAAAAGAGTATGAAGGTAATAAGGCTAAAAGAGTGAAAATCCTTTGTCATCGAAAATATAGCCGAGTGATCCGAGAGATAAGGCAAGCCTAAATGGGGGCTTATGTAGAGCGTTTATTTATGTTTACAAAAAAATGTGATTTTCCCCATGTAGTCCAAAGAGTGGTGAATTTATATTTTGGACATTATACCTGGTAACGCAATGATAAGTTGAATTTATTCACATTTAAAATTATAACCGTGAATAATTTTTGCTGATTTTATATATATGCTTATGATAGTAAAAACCTATTCCTTCCTAAAATAATAAATTATTTCAATACGTAAAATCTTTCACTTCTAAAACTCAGATATAGACGCAAATTTGTTAAAGGTATTTTTTGGGCTTCAAAATCTCAAAATATAAACGCATATGTTTCACATGACAATTCTAATAGGTTTAAGATATCAATTTAATATGTTTAATAACCGCCCACTTCTAAACAGGAAAATTCTTTAATTTTAAAAAATTTAAAAAATGCAATTTGTTAAAAAAGTAATTCAGAGAGTTACTATTACAAGCTGTGCTTGATCTTCAAATGATCACGCTACTTCCAGCAATTGTCAAAGACCTTTCAGGTTACAATCTACAGATGCTTTTGTAGATCCAAAGCATTTGAAGAATTGTCAAGAATAGGTGGTAGGATATAAAATCAGTATCGCAAGATACTTAATTGTGTCCTTCCAGATGCAAATAATTAGGATAGTTATTTCAAATCAGTTGCTTTAGTAAATATTTATTTAGAAATGATTGTCCGTATATTATCATTCAGCGTCTGGAAGATTTCATAACACTGACATGACTGTTTCTGCATCGAAATATATACCTGTTTCTAGATGAGATGAGGTTGTCAATATGTGTTAGCTAAATCTGTTAGCAACAGCAGTTCAAATAAATTCTTTCGGAATAGTTAAAAATTAGATCTTCTCAATCTATAATCTCACAGATCTTTGACATTAACCTAATTTAGAGTTCAGAGTCATTCTCAAACAGATTTAATAAATGAAGAAATTTGCTACAAATTAGATTAGTGAGGATTCAATTTACATTCTCTACTAGCATTCGTATTTGAAGAATTATTGAGAATAGGTAGAAGGATATAAAATCATTATTACAAGATACATAATTCTGTCCTTCCAGAAGCAAATAATTAGATAATAATATCAAATAAGTTGCCTAAATAATTATTTATTTCGGAATGAATGTCCATATGTTATCATTGAGCATCTGGAAGATTTCATGACACTGTCATGACTGTTTTTATACCGAAGTATATATTTGTTTGCAGATGAGCTGAGTTCGTCGATATTTGTTAGCTAAATCAACAGCTGTACAAATAAGTACATTCGAAAATATCCAAAATTAGATCTTCTCTATATCTAAGCTCAGAGAGCTTTGATATTGACTTAATTTAGAGTTCAGAGTCAATCTCAAACAGATTTAATGAATGAAGGAATTTGCTACAAATTAGATTAGTGAGGATTGTAATTTACTTTCTCTATTAACATTAGTATCTGATGAATTAAACTGAGATTTAATTCCCAAGTATTTAAAATATTTAAATAGCTAATTTATCGTCGCAGTGGGCACTGATTATCGGCATTTATCTAATGAATCAAAATAATAACGTTTTGCAAAGTTTTGGAATAGTCGCATAATTGTGCTTCAGAAATGCTAGACAACATATTAAAATTGAATCTTTAAGACTGATTATACAAATATTAAAAAGATGAAAAAGAATTACACCTTAATAAGCGTTATGCGGGTATGTATGTCTCAAGAGTTTCGACTTTTATTAAATGACGATAAGACTTCCATCATAAATTTCAATATTTATTGTGACAAATTAAGGTTTTCCCTCGAAAATTTTCGAAATCAGCTTAATTATATTAATAACCATTTTGAAGCAATAATTGGTATATTATGTTCAGGTCCTAGTAATTTGAACCTTGGTGACGCCGAAACCTGTATTGACTTCTTCCTCTCCAAACTTCCAATCATTACATCGTTGAAAGACGTTTAAAGTCAAAATATATACAATATTTTCAATAAGTTACACAATTTCCTCAAGAAATCCGATCAGATTTGTGACAGAAAATATTTCTCTTTATGACTTCAATTACAATGAACCCTAATAAATTTTTTTGAAATGTTCTAGTTATTTTTTAGATATGTTGTAAAAAAGTTTTTTTTGTTTGTTAGCCAGGATATTAACATGAGAACTGATGAATTAGAAATCAAGCTAACTTGTAAATGTTCACTTAAAAAAGTATAGAATATAAAGATCTTAGATGCTAGAAGTCAATTTCAATTTATCAAAAGCAAACAAAATTTTTTATTTGATACATAAATTGGGTGTGATGATGATACTCATATTATGAACTTTAGTTTAAAAGTTTTAAAAATTCATCCTACTATGCAAGTCCTGATTGAGCATCGAAATTTTTCTTTGCAAGTTGTCCGTCATCAACTCATATTGAAAATCATCAAGAATAATAATTTTTCTCAATTCTATATTCCCGCTTTGCATGTAGATAAATACATAAAGTGAGGAGAAATTACCAAACGGAGCATACCATGTTGAAATTTTGATAAACTATTTTTTACTTCAAATTTTACTTCGCTTACCTTCTTTACTGAATATATTATACATTGATATGTCATATTAAATTTTAAAAAAGTGAGTCTCCACTTTGCCTTGTCTGGCATGCACGCCGATTCGTTAACAACTTGAAGAAGTTACAGATCCTGATTTTTTAACCATACGTTTGTGTTTCTTAGCTTGAAGTCATTACAGATCTAAATTTCATGACTTAACAAGAAGACCAAACCTATCCTAACCACACACCACCTACCCGAATTTTTAAATTTTCAAATAGGAAGAAAAAACTGAATTTTTCGCAACCAATACTGAATATTTCAGAATTTTTAAAAAAATTCTGATAGGAAGATGCCGTCTCATGTTCTTATCAGACATTAAAAAATATCACGAATATTCGTAGGAAATTCAACACATACATACATCTATCTTCCGAATTTTTGGGCTCATTTTCATATTTGATGAAAAGCTCAATTTTGTCAATCATCAATCTGAATGTTTCAAAATTTTTTTTAAATTCTGATATGAAGATCACGTCATCATGTTCTTTATCAGAGCATTAAAAATATCATGAAATATTCGTAGGAAAGTCAACACCACACACATTAGTCTCAATTTTATAATTTTCATATTTGATGAAAAGATGCATCATTTTTTTGCCAAAGAATATTTCAAGAATTTTTTTTTAAATTCTGATAGGAAGATCCTGTCTCATATTCTTATCGACATTAAAAAAATATAGAAATATTCGATGGGAATCAACACCACACACCATTATCTCAATATTTTAATTTTCACATTTAAAAAAACACATTTTTCATAACCATCTGAATATTTCAGAATTTTAAAAATTCTGATGGGAAGATGCACGTCTCAATGTTCTTATCACATTAAAAAATATCACGAATATTCGTAGAAAATTCAACGCCACACACCACCTATCTCAATTTTTCTAAATTTTCAAATAGGACGAAAAAACTCAATTTTTCGCAGCCAATAAAGAATATTTCAGAATTTTTTTAAAAAATTCTGGTAGGAAGATGCGGTCTCATGTTCTTATCAGACGTTAAAAAATATCAGAACTATTCGTAGGAAATTCAACGCCACACACCACCGATCTCATTTTTTTAAATTTTTAAATAGGACGAAAAAATTCAATTCTTCGCAGCCAATAACGAATATTTCAGAATTTTTTTAAAAATTCTGGTAGGAAGATGCGGTTTCATGTTCTTATCAGACTTTAAAAAATATCAGAAATATTCGTTATTGCGAAAAATTTAATTTTTTCTTCCCCTTTGAAATTTGAAAAAAATTGAGATATGTGGTGTTGCTTGTTAAGCGAAGTTTTGCTATCTAATCGTTTATGTGCATTCCACCTATCATCTACAGAACGTAACACCTTGTTGCTCATTATAAGAATATTAATGAATTCATACTTTGAATTAAATATGAGAATAAATAGTTAGGCATTAAATATGTAAGTTAATTCATGTTACTAAAGACAAATTCAATGCTTTGATGTTGATTTCGATTTGAAATACTTTAATTTTCAAGTGAAATTTAAATAAATTTTTAAATGCTGTTTCCTCCACACGTCCGCTTCTCAGGTACTTCGATATACCGATAGTTTTAAAATGCATCAAATCTCTATTTTTTTTTCCCACACATCTATGTAGACCTTCCATTTAACCGTTTATCCAAAGCATTACACTGTACAACAAATATGAACTTTTTATCTGTCCTTTATATGAAACTATGTGATTCTGTATAAACAAAAGGTGTTTCATTCGTATATCAAAACCAAAATGGTCCATCACGTACCGTTTTTGTAGGAGACATACTTCTCATATTTATACAAATTGGTTACAGAGAAATTTAACAGAGGCTTGATTATAGAAAACACAAACACTAAAGTGATTTTTTTGGCCGTTTCCTCTTGTAGGCATCTGATTGTGTGTCCCTGATAACAGACCAGAAATATTCAGCTAGCATACTTCGATTCTATCGTCCACCGAAACGCTTTTCGAACATAGAGATGTACTGGTGAAATCTTTCCCCATGCTCATCACTAATTGCGCCAAGGATTTGAGGAAATAAGTTCAGATGTGAGTCAAAAAAAGTGTAGTTTGAATGCCATATTACAACCTATAACACGAAAGCATTTCACCATGTCACCAACAAGATCTTCATAGTTTTCAGCTTGCTTATTTCCAAGGAAATATGTGCACACTGATTTGAATGCCAGCCAGGCTGCTTTTTTTGCTTCTGACAGTTCTTTTCAAACTCTTCATCACGAAAGACTGCTTTAATTTGTGGGCGAATAAAATCCCCTTCTTTTACCTTTGCCTCACTTAAATGTGTGAATTTGTTCCTGAGATGCAAGAAAGCCACTCCTTCTTTGCCCAGAGCTTTTACAAATATTTTCATCAAACCGAGTTTAATGTGCAACGGTGGAAGAAAGACACATTGCGGATTCACAAATGGTTCATGTAAAATTTTTTTGGTGCCAGGCATGATTTTTTTTCTTGGAGGCCACTTTTTACGGATGTGGCATTTTGTGGATTTTTGGAGCTAAAATGTGGATTTTTGGAAAAATGGTGCGTGGTAAACAAAAATAATTAGAGATTCGTTATTTTCAGCCAAAAATATACAAGAAACACATATTTTCATCTAAAGGACATTTTTCATGTTGTACAGTGCTATTTTTGTACGGAAATCCTTCTTTAATTGAACATGAAAAATTTTAAATAGGTGCTAAATAAGTAATAAAATTCCCGTTTATATATCAGTTTCTTGCATTTCATCTCATTTAAAAACAGTTGACATTTTTCTATACAAAAATGGATAATCATGAATGCTTATGTTTAGTTGCATATTGGTAGCATGAGATTTAGGAATGTTGCTAAAAGCATAAGCATATCAACATGTTCGACATGTCATGTATCCAGATGTATTTACGCTAGTCACTTTCCTATTCCTCCTTTGCTCCTTTTTCTTCAATAAATGTGGAGAATATGCCACATAATATAGATAGAATGGTTCTCAGCAGTGATCAGCAATATCCATATGATATTTGCCTAGCGATATCACACGGTGAATGTTATTCTGATCTGGCATTAAGAAAGCCTGGTCCAGTTGTTCACTCAAGGTGGCTAACAATTGCAGGTAGAATTTTAAGGTTGCATGTGGTCACAGAAAAACCATCTGACAATCCTATCATTCTTGCAACATATATTATGAAGTTATATGCAACCTATATGGTTCCATGTCAAGACAAAGCCCTCCATAACAGAAGGATCGCTGCATATTTGGAGACTTATTTCATTTTTTAGATATTTGGAACCCAATTTAAGAAATATAGTACACAATTTTATTCAACGAAATAGCTTCTTTTGTCATCCAGAAAATTTGCTATTGTCAACTCTCACAGATAACAGAGAGAATATAAGGTCTTTAGCACTACGAAAACTAATTTGTACTAGAAATGAAAACAGAGGATCATCAGAATAAGAATTTTTCAAGTACCAAAAATAGACTTTAAAGCAAAGGAATTTTTTGCACTTATTAACTGGCAACGAGTTGGACATTTGAACCACCTCTTTTGATGAATGTGACATTTAAATAAATAGAGGACATGGTAAAAGTTAGACGGAGAAATAGTCAGAATATCCATGCCATACCCAAGCTGTAGAAAGGTGTTTTCTCATAGTGTTTGAAGCGTCGGAAAGTGTATATGGAGAAGAGAAGAGACACGGCTTCCTATTGAATAGGATACAATCAAGAAGTCTTATCAAGCATTATAATACCAAAAAGGATTACATCCTTTAGAAATATGTAAATCTTCAAATTGTTAGAATTAAAAAAATCTATGATGAAGTTCACTTTTTATAAGTTTTGTGATTTATTGCTTTGACTATTAAATTTATACTTCATGTATTATTATAAAATTATAATTATTTATAAGTTTTCACTTTAATACTTGAATAATCTGCCAATTTTTCAAACATTTTTCATTAATTCACAATTTTTAATAGATATTTGTAAAAATGTCAATTTTTAACTTTTTGGGGGGCTTTCGGGCCACCAGAAGATATGAATGAGCTTTAATAATAATAAAAAAACGCAAACTAATATGCCCAAAACAAAACTGTCTTACCCGGCGCTAAAGGAAATTTTGAAAATATTTTTTTATAAATTTCCTCCCAAAAATGTCATTTTTAACTATTTTTGGGGCACTGGAAGATATGAATGGATTTCAATAAAAAAATATATGTAAACTAATATACCTAAGACACAACTTTCCACCCCATTCCAAAAATAATTTCAAAACAAAACAAAAAAATGTAAATTTTCATAAAAAATTAAATTTTTCAGTATTTTTGAGGCGCTTGGGGCACCGGAAGATATAAATGAATTTCAATAAAAAAATTATATAAACTAATATACTTAAGACACAACTTTCCCGCCCCATGCCAAAAATAATTTCAAAATTTTTTTTTTTCCTATACATCCTTCCTATTCATCCTTCTTACATTTGTCTTGTATTTAATTTTTATATCATCTTAATTCGTGCAAACTCTATTTTAAATATGCAGCAATTTCTTTCTCCAAATGACTTGTGGCATTGCTTAATATACTGTTCCAGATAATGTTAAGTTTTATAAAAGCAAAAGTCTGAAGTAAATGCAAGAAAGTAGCTATAAGAGAACTTGTGCATTTAAAAGCAATAGTAAAGTAAATTAAAAAAATCTTTCATCACACGCATAGATGGTAAATTTTTCGCAGAACTGCGTGGCATTCTCTAGACATCTTAGTGTTTGTATTTAGATCAGAATTATTTAGAGGCAGGATGAAAAAGAGAATAAGTCTATCCATTTCTGAAACATAACAACACATGGAAAAACAGGCTTATAAATTGAATATTCTAGTTTCGCAGGATGGAAAAGAGCATTTCTGAAACATAACAATGCATGGAAAAACAGGCTTATAAATTGAGTATTCTAGTTTCGCAGTCTACGTTAGCATAGATGCGATAACCAAACTTACTATATTTTTGAGACCCGCACAGCAAATTTCCAATTTCCAACTTAGCTTGGCTGAACTTATTATTTTCATACTTTATCAGTCTACCAGGTACATTATTTGACATGTGCTATGACACCTAGAGCCTTTCCAATATCACCCATGTCATATTTCACGACACTTTTGCGATATTATCATAATAATTTTTTTATAATATGAGGCTGTTTGGTATCGCATTACTTATATAATAACACAGATATGTCTCTCAGTAACGCTCTGACGTCACCAAAAGTAAAACTCATATAACATAGCACTACGCGACGTTACACAGCAATATTTCATTATTAGATAAACGAAATTTCAGTAATTTAAATTTAAAAGAGAAATTATCGTCCTAATTTAAAATTTAATAGCCTAAAAATAGTGAAATAAAATTTTCTATCGATTGATATAAAATTTATCTTGCTATGATCAATATTTTCCGGGAAATTTTAAATTATATTAATCATGCATTTCGCATTTATTTTAGTTTCTTAATAGAAAGTAGTATATCACTTCAGTGGTATATCATGCGCGTGAGATAGTTTGGACGCCACGATGCATCTGATTTTTTGTTGCAATCGTGATGATATAATTTGATAATATTTTTTGGCAACGTTTGACAAGTAGAGAATTCCATGGTTATTGGATTATAATAAATTGCTAACAACGAAAAATACTTCACAAGGAATGTTGTTTGCCAAAAGGTGTTTTGAATAAAGAAATATGTAAATAATATGTAAATAAAAAAATATTTCCTGTCATAAAGCATATGTTTATTTTATTTGTTTACAATCAGTGTTAAACATTTCTCTCGCATATATATATATCTATTTAAACACGTCTAATTTGACGGGAAATCTCTCGAATGAAGAGGCAATTTGCACCCATCATATAATGACGGGTGATTTTCTAGTATAGATAATAGTTAGTGGAAACGGAACTGTACACGTTTGCAGTTATAGGCAGACGAATATTAGTTACATGGATGCTTACAGACACCTACTAGTATTTTTAGCAGGATACTAAAAATTAGAAAAAAATTAATGATGTTAGATTGCAATATATTATATAAACTGACGAAATGTTAAATAATAAACTTCAGATTATAATTAGTCAATCTCTCAAAGATACCTCTTAAAATGGAGTTTCCAGAAGAAACATGAAATTGTGTTCACCTTTTCAAAACATCAGAATATAAAATATACCCTCAGTTTCAATACCTCATTTGCTAAGCTATTCTTGTCTTTCCTCATTAGCAACACATTTAGCTATCTTACACGTAGTGATAAATTAAGATGACGGAATCAAACGATCTACAGGTGAATAGTTTCTAAATACACGAGGAAAAATTGGACAAAAAATTATCATCCAGGACGTCCTGACCAAGTCCTCGGCTGGTGTGGTGTCCTCCTCCTGTTTATGCTTTTCACTTGTTCTCTCTTTATTGTTTGCTGCGAACTGTTTGTTATTTTTTGTAATGCAAACTTTTATAGCTTTACCAAATTTGAATTTTGGAGACTGTAGGGGTTAATAGCCAAATGTTTTGGAAATATGGTAATTCTAGATGCTTATTCTGTAAGAAGATATTTCTCAAAATATGCACCGTCAATATGGGCAAATTTTCTAAATGTGGAGATTTGAAACTCAGAGAATTCTATTTCTGGAACTTCACAATTTGATTAATTGTTTTTAACAAAAAACATATAACGTTCAACATATTGTGTTCTATGCTGTCTTTTAATTGTTTGGAAATTGTATCCTGTATTGTGTTAATGTAAATTTCAAGGTGTTAAGGGAGTTAAATTTTGAAACTGTATTTACATAATAGCCAAATTATAGTTTTCTGTATCTAGAATAGTGC
>BGPR01023947.1:0-23743 GCA_013235015.1 Araneus ventricosus | reverse complement strand
CGCGAGCGCCTAGTGCATCTAGACTTGAATCCGCGCCTGACTATCAGAACGTTTCACCGTGTACGTCATTAGTTCAACGCCGCGATATTAAAAAATAAACCCACGTTTTATTTCGAGGCCCCAGGCGAGCGCCTAGTGCACCTAGCCTTTAATCAGCGCCTAACTATCAGAACGTTTCACTGTGTACGTCATTAGTGCAACGCCATCAGAGCTTCTGTAAGATGGGCCGGGTTTCGGATTTGGCAACGCGCTACCTATCGTCATAAATTTGTTATGCCATTCATAAATTGTCGGCGTTGAAGATGTCGATTGTATTTAGTCCAAAATTTACATCATGCTTGTGTTGCAGATAGAAATTCGATAAAACTTGCACAATTTCCTGTGGCAAAACAATATTGAAACGGGAATGGCAATATCAATGACGATGCGATTTAATCGAATAAATTTCATTAAAAAAATTTAATTATTGATTTATTGAATTAAAAAAACAGTAAGTGTATATCTTTTTAAAAAACGTGTCGAAAAAATATATTTGAAGAAGGAAACAAAGATGTGCACCTATTGATTTTTTGTATTCGATAAAGACAATATCGATTAACAATTTTTTTAAAGTTTAGAGATACTTTTCGGACATCCTGTATTTTCCATGATAAAATTTCAAGAAAGAAAAATTATTTTAATAAGACAACTCAAGGAAGGTTATTGTAATAAAAGTGCCGTGATTGTTCAATTATTTTTCTAAAAAAATTGTTGAAAATTTATTAATATTATCTGAAATTATAACTAGAATTATAATAAAATCGCATTAAAAAGCACTTCTTTTCCATCATATGTATGAATAAGTATCCTTCCTAATGGGGCAACAACTGTTATACGATGATAAAAATTACCTAAAGTTATTTAGCATTCAGACATCAAATCTTTCCAGTTTTCATGATGAGTATCGAAAACCCAAACAATTACTGAAAAACCATCAATAATCAGAGATAATACCTGATAGTGAAGGAAAAGCTAAGCGATGTATCATTATGACCAATTAAATAATCTCCAATAACGGAATCCAATATGCAGGGTGCTCACTTAAATAAGGGGCATAAATAAAAAACCCCATATAAATAACCCATAAAGCCCCATAAAAATAACTCCAATCCTTAACTTCAGTACGACGACAGCTATAGTCATGAAAGAGGTGTCTAGGCATAGTAAAACGGCTATGTGCTACTCGATGAGACCGCATACAGCTCTACCTGACGGAAAACTCAGAAGTTATCGTTCCTATCTCGAAAAACGGTATAATATAGGGGAAAATAGTTACATTGTAGAGCATCATCGATTTAGTACAAAAAGACACCTATGGGACATTAATGTTAAGAACCAAAGGCTTAAAATGCACATTTCATTGTTCGCGATTTCCAAAACTGTGACGTCACAGAACGGGTTAAAGAGAGAGAAAAAAATATTAGGTATCACAATATACCTTTATTTCCGGTGTTCAAAGTGCTCTCCTTCGTCTACAATAGAGATTTGAGCCCTTGTTTGAATTTCACTTTGCACACGTTTTAGCATATAGTTGGTGTGCTAGTAGAAGCAACAGTAATACTTCATCGAAAGTCCAGTTCATATACACCTGCTGTTTGGGTTATTTTCATAGGAAAAAGTATATTAGGGTCATTTTTTTGTCTGAAAAACGACATTTTTTCCTTTTGTCCATGTCTTGTGACGTCACAATTTCGAAAATTGTGAACAATCAAATGTGCATTTTAACGTTCCTTTCTTAGTATCAATATGCACAAGGTGTCTTTTTGTACTAAATAGATAACGCTCTTCAACTTTGTAATGAATATTTCCCCCCTATCTTATACCGTTTTCGAGATACAAACGCTAATTCCGGAGCTTTCCGCCAAGTGGCGCTGTAAGTGGTCTCATCGCGTAGAGCATAGCCGTTTTACCATAAATAGACACCACTTTCATGAAACTGTAGCTGCCGTCGGTCTGAAATGAAGGGGGATGACCCTTATTTAAGCTGGCACCCTGTATTTCAAATTAATTAGTAATTTCAGCAAAATATAGTTATAATTTCGGGAAATCTGATTTTGAATTAAAACACATTATAATAGTTCTGTTATACTTTATTATAGAACTTACTACATTTTATGTAATAAATGCCATTAGAACGAAAGTTATGTAACTTCAGGTAGTTTTTTCTACGCGTAACCAGAAAGACTGTCCTTCGTAGCTTTGTACTTGCTGTCATCTTGAGTTGTCACTGACTATAAATCACGACAGTTTTAGGTAAAATTTTAATAAAGGGAATTACAAAGATAATAAAAGCCAGCAGGACATGAGCCAGAATAATCGTTGCATTTTATTGTTAGAAGGTGAACCATTCTTTAATGAATTAGTTAAGATATTTATGAAACAAAGTGTTTGAGCCTTCCAATACGCAAGGCGATGTTAAAGGCAATTCTAATAATTTATAATTATTTTTTTCTCACATTACATGGGAAACTTCAGTTTTTAAAACAAGGATGAATACGGAGAAATTGATATCTGAAATTTTCACTATTCCGAAGAAGATTTATGTGTTCACAGAAAATATCCAGAAAGTGCATGCGATGTTTTCGGTTTGGAAGTTATAAAATCAAAGCTGAACCACCAAGAAGGTTGGCGGATATTCTATATCACACAATGTCGTATATTTGGCCAAAATACCTCTTAAAACATAAATAAAGGAATGACGATTTCCTCATAATTTTGTCGTTTTCCTTTTGGTCTACTGGTAACATATCAACATACTATGTAATTATAAGATTATGAGGTATCTCGTCTTGATTATCATGTACTACCAATGGCGTAGCTTGGAAAAGTAGCCACTGGGGCATAACATGATTTTTTGGCCAGTAGTCTTTAGTGATATAGTAAGGTAAATGTCGCAAGAGGTATGGTATATTTTCATGTCCTCATCATATTTTGCTTTAAAATTTGACAAATACGAACTAATATTTTGTATTCATGGCGTCCCCTTTGTCTGGCATTCAAGGCATCAATATCCCCATTGTATCTCTATGCCACTGTGTGCAGGGGCGGATTTTGGCAATATGAGGCCACAGACATAAAATAGTTTTGAGGCCCCTCCCCCTACCCAACATCGTAAATTTGCAGTTGGCTTAGGACTGCGATATACATCGAATAGGTTTTGAGGTCCCCTTATGGTCTCGAGGCGAGCGCATGTACGAAAACTGCTACTGACTGTGTGTCAACACGATATTCTTTTGAATATAGAGATTCGTTATTCCGCCCCCCCCCCCCCAAACACAGCTCACCAAACGTGGTCTCTGGGAAGGTATCCCTATTAGCACAAGATATTGTACAGTATCTCCTATAAAAAAAAATAAGTATTGAGTGATTTCGCTAAAATAACTGAAAAAAAGGAACATCTGTTTCGTTTTATAGGAAGAAAAATATAGCAGAAAAAATGAACAAATTTATCAAAAAAGAAAATATTAAGCCTAGAAAAGGTCTGTCAAAGTAAGTTGAAGGTAGATTTTCAACTTTAGAAAATTTTTAGAACGGCAAGTAACTAACTTACTCTGTTCGGATCAAGAAGTTCGTTGTAAATGCAAATTTTTGTTTCTGACCTACGCCTTTTCGATTTTGTAGAAATGTCCTTAG
The DNA here is from genome assembly GCA_013235015.1 of Araneus ventricosus. Taxonomy (NCBI): domain Eukaryota; kingdom Metazoa; phylum Arthropoda; class Arachnida; order Araneae; family Araneidae; genus Araneus; species Araneus ventricosus. Next base: position 20,071 of record BGPR01023947.1, on the reverse strand, counting down.
CATCAGCATCGTCATTTTATGACTAGTAAAACATGTACGAACAGTTATCAGCACATGAGAAATCTCCAAATCATATGAAAGCTAACCAGCCTTGCGTGGTGTTCAGCAAGAGAATAAGATTAAGAATGACTATAAATTCTGAAAATCGGAAAAAAAACCCAAAATGATAGTTGGACATTGGAGAGAAGTGCTCAAACTTTTAGTATATGTGCTTGAGTTTCTCGCTTCCCAAAAGAAAAACAGGAAAGAAAGATGTACTATATGGCAAAAACAGTTGAAACTTTTAAAAGCTACTTGCATTCACTGAAAATTTTGCATCGTTAGTGCTGACCATTTGAGAAGAGCAACGTCTAATGAATCACATATTCATACCGAGAAAAAACTATCAAAAATGAAATCATAGGGCTTCTTGGATTCAAAAGCGAGGAAAAAATTTTGAAGGAAGTTTCAAAGTGGACATATTATTCCATAATTTTAGATTGCACACCGCACTGAAGTCACGTTGGGTCGTTGGCATTTGTGAAGAGTTTTTCTGACAATTTTGAAAGAGCACTTTTTGGGATACAATCCAATCAAATATTCAATCGGCGGTGCTTTAAAAGAGAAACTTTTAGTACATCTGGAAGAGATGGAAAATCCACTGAAAAATATGCTTGACCAAAGCTATAATAATCTGGCCAATAGGAAAGTAAAGAATCTAGGTGTCCTAGCAAAATCCTGAACATGAACCCTCGGGCATTTTATGCTTTATGTATTACCCATTCCCTTATTAGTGAAGATCCGCAACTCTGTCTGGACGCTGTGGAATTCTTTAGTATTTTATAGCAAATTTACAACTTTTTCGCATCCTAAAATCATCGTTATACAGTCTTGAAGAAACATGTATCCAGTATAATCTGCAATCTCTTGAATCAAACGAGGTTACTCTGTTAGAGTTATCTCTAGATATAAGAAATGATGCATTAGCCAAAAACCATATCTTGAGTTTGGCAAAGAAGGTAAAAAGTTTTAAAATTGTTGCTAGTCTTGTCATTTGGCACTCAGTTCTCTTCAAGGTCTATGTCATAAATAAGATGTTACAGAGTGAAAATATAGATGTGTGTAGTGCTGTAGAAACGATTGACAGAACAAGACAAGCTATGATAGAAATGAGATCAGACAAGGGGTTTAAACAGGCTCTTGTTGATACACGTTACCTCTGTAACAGTATTGAGATTGAAGCAGAATTTCAAGAACCAGAAGTTCGAGCACTGAAAAAAAAGAAGCAATATGATTATGAAGCTCTATACGAAGCTCCTCCAAAGGAGAATAAGTAAAGCTCCTATTTTGCTTCTATTTTTTTTATTCTGAACGTCACAATCAACTCTTTGCAGGAATGCTTCGAACGCTTATATATATAAAAAAATTGGTTTTTTATCTAACATCAAGAAAGAGAAACATGATAAAGTTTTAGGCATGCTCAAAGACTTTCATTTGGCCTTTAGTGACGGTAATCATAATGATGTAGATGGTTTCCAACTTCACCAAGAAATATTAGTTATGTTAATTCTATTACCAGATGAAGTGACCAGCTGTTGGAGATTCATGGAGCTGCAACTGCATGAAAAAATGTAACTAAATGAAACATTCAACCCTTTCACTGCACTCAAATTTGATAACTCCCCTTGTAAATTTCTTTTATAATACTCGGATTGTAATCCTCAATGTGTTTTTATTTTATTCTTCTTTGTTCATGTATAATTATGTCCCCTTTCAAGTGTATTTATATCCTAATGTTGTAATTTTTTTTTGCTTTTTAGTAAAGTTTCACACATACTCATCCAACCGATAGGGTGCCGTTTAGGCGCTGAGTTCGGGGGTATGCTGTGGTGTTATGTTGGAGATTCAATATGAATAGGGTTGCGGAAAATTTTCAAAATCTTACAGTGACTTTGAGTATTTTACTAACACTCTCCTAGCAACTGTAGCTGCTGGCGAGAGAGGTTTTTCTAAAATGAAACTTATCGAAACGTATCTGTAATCCACTATGTTCCAAGAGCGACTAGCTGGCTTTGCATCCATGGCACTTGAACGAGAACTTTTGCAGAACATTGAAAATGAGAAGAAATTTTACTGATAAAGAGCAAGAAAAGTTATTTTTTAAACAGAACTTGTAATACTGTTTTAAAATAAAGTAAACTATTCTTAAAATAAATTTTTTATTTCAGTTTTTTTTAAATAACCTATATAATCCTAAATATATCTGAAGTTCAAAAATTGTCACCATAATATTATTAAATCATATTTGCAGGTTAAACATTCCCATTTCTATGTAAAAGTTTGTTTGGAATTTAGAATATAGATACAATAGAATTAAGAAAAAATACGTTATTTATGTGTATTGGGGGGGGGGGCGCCATATTGTTGCTTTGCCCATTTGGCAAAATTACCTCGGCCGCCTCTGAGTTGTATATTTAGTAGAAAATTATATAAAAAAAGCAATATGAAAATTGTTATAATTGGAAATCTCCTTTAATCAAATGCGTTCATTATGCTTTTCAAACAGGAAATACAGAATTGGGAAAAAGGATTATTTTTTATATTAGCTGCTAAATGATAACTTGCCGAAATAAGTTTTAATTCGGTGGTCACCATTCAAATATGGATTTCGCTTTATGGAGAACTTTTAAAATTGCCAGATGGATGTACGCAACGTGGTAATAAACTTCTTCCCAAAATTAAGCTCTCACTTAAATCATATTGGAAAATGATAACTTGGAATTTGCTTTTTCTAAAGTCAATTTTATATATTCACGGTTTTTTCCAGATCAGACGCAAGAAAATAACTGCTAAAAATTTAGACTAGTTATTAATAAATGTCAGCTATTTATGCTGTGTGAATATGTAGATCAGTGTCGTAGCTAAACAGCATGGGGCCCAGGCGAATGTTTCGAGTTGGGCAGCATCACTATCAGAAATTATAAAAGTATTTCATTTTTGAGACACTTAATTACTTTTTGCAATACTGCTAGAAGATTTTAAAAGGATCTTATAATTTAGAAGAAGTAAGGAAATAATTCTGTACAGCCAGTGGAAGGCTACAATTAAATTGTGCTGTTTGACAAGCACTGATTCTAACAATAAATTTATTTTTTTAGTGATGGAGGGTATTTCGGTAGCAGTGTCTATATGCCCAACCTCAGGTTGGGACCGTCTGCCACCAGTATTTCGTCAGTTCTGCCACCCTACAGCTAGGCTGTTGACGGAAACCTACACTTAGTGGGTTTAGGTTTAGAGAGTATGTATTTGAGTTTACGCTTGCTATTAAGCTGCTTTGTCTCGAATCGAGGAAGAAAATTTGAGAACAATGTCTCGAATTGAAGACGAAACATGAGAGTCGACCACACCGCCCACTCCTATGCTGCTAAGAAGCTCAAAAATTTCGTTGGCTAAAGCAAGTCGCATCTTACACTACGTGGCCATTTTGTTTCCTACACACTTAGTGGAGATTGAGAAAAACATTTTTAGTTGGAAAAGGGAGACAAGTGAACTTACAGTCTCCTTTACAAATTTCTTTCTCAAATTTTTTTCATGTTGAAAATGTACCTTTATTGCATTATCTCTGGTTAAATATGCTTAGATTTATTTTTTTAGACGGTGAAAATCACATTTAGTCTACATGAAATGTTTTGATTCCAGTTTGTAAGTAAAATGTTTGTTTAACCGATACCTGATTAGTGGAGGTCACTGTATATATTTGCAATTAACGAGATACACCCAGACCTTGGTTCTGAAGTTCCCCAGAGGCCAGGAGGTGCACATCAGTTTCATGACCGAAAGATCGGGAGTGTCAGTCTCGATTTTGCCGATTCGCAGGATTTGATAATATATATGTGATTAAGTCTATAGCTAGATTCAGTTATTTAGTGCTGAAATTGTATTCTGTTCCAATTTCTGTTAGTCAACATCTCATTTAAAACTAACCAAGAGTCAATTTTGCTGTCTCTGTTATTTCTACCATCAGTGGTTTAAACTTTGTTCCTGAGCCTTTCTGTATATTAAGTTGAGGTTAATTTGTATGTTACACTTTATTTGCGCAGGTGCGAGAAATAGGCGGGGATAGCAACTTCATTCCTGCAGAATTATGAGCAGATGTTCCTTAGGCACTGATTATTAGAATTAGGTAGTGATGATTAGCTGTGTCGCAGTTAATTCATTTGAAAATGAATGCCGAAATAGAAAATCTCACAAAATGTGATTTTTGCGTACGAAAATTTTTCCTGCAGCTGGGATCAGTCGCGAACAGTGTAGCCATCCAAAACAGTTTCCAGGCATGCTCAGTTCTAGAGAGGTCTTGGTTGGTAATAAAATTCGCCCGAACACCGCTTGGATGCATCCAAGAAATTTTGCAGCAGATACGTTGTGGGTGTTTTTGATCGCCCTCCCCCCCGTGTAGCACAGATTAAGCACCGAATGACTACCATCTCTTCAAATACATGAAACAGTGTCTTACAGCTTCGACGAAGACATGTTGTTGATGTTGAATGATGTTGCTACAAGGTGGCTGCAATCCCTGGCTGTAAAATTTTTTGAAGAAGGAAATTTCAAACTTTCTTAAAAATTAAGACAAGTGCCTGAATTAGAATGGCTATTATGGCGAAAAGTAATATATTGTTATAATTTTTTTTAATATGCATAATGCAAGCTTTGAATCTACGAGTGTCTGCCATTGACCACAAAACGGAGATTATTTTATGAATTGCCCTCGTTGATCTATAACCGCCTCTTTTCGCTTTATGCTTCATAGAGTGTAATTGTAATCATGTTTCTTTGACGCCTAACAGAATAAATAATGTTTTTAAAGATGAAATACCTTTATGGACTCCATATCATGCATTCTTACGTGTATATAGAGCAAGTATTTCAAACTCAGATGTTATGTGGGCCGAAAAGAGAATCAATTTTTATATAAACGTAGGTATATTTCGAAAACACAAGGCAAAAAAGAATAAGGACAGCGGTAAAGTTGATGTTAGTGATAGTTTATCTCACAAGAGACTTATTTCCTTTCATAAGTGAAAATAATTGCTCACATCAATAAGTGCATCCAAACATACAAATAATTTCATATGCCAATTTTCGAGTGTTATCAAACTTGGCTGGGAAATACACTTCTGGCCAAAAGTATTCCAAGATTGGTAAGATGCGAAACATTAGGAGTTAATTTGAATACAATGGTTCAAAATTAGTTGTGGAATGTCAGTTGGAAGATTTTGTCTCGAAGACATTTAGTGGACCGTCCACAAATTGATGAGGAAGAAAATGATTTGGGCTCCCCCCGTTTCACAAGAAGCTGATTATGTTTTGAAACTTTCATCAATCGTTTTGCTTCTTATGTACATTTCTTACATGCACTTTCGTAAAAATTGCGTGAATATTTGGGAAGGTATAAAGGCTTCTTTAAAACAGCCCAAATTTTTCGCATGTTTTTTGCTTATAACATGAAGAGTTTTCAGCCAAATTTTGCGAAACTTACAGAATACTCGACAATATGTTAGAGAAACATTGTATCAAAATTTAAAGTAAATACCTTGGATATTTGAAGAAATATGAGGATTTGTAGTAAATACTTTTTAACTGCGCATGTGAGAAACATGGAGTAAATTTTCTTTCATAGCCTCGATGTCAGATATCTAAGGCAGCTTATATGAAAATTCTAGTTGAATACCATTAAGATTTAGAAAGTTGTAGGCATTGCAGCCAGCAGAATTTCTGTTATTCTCTAAGAGAAACAAAATGATGAGGGGTTTTCCAGAAATCAATATTTTTTAAACTTGAATCTTCGAACAGCAATATTGAATTTTATGAAAGTTGAATATCTTGAATACCCATTTGCACTTAAAAATTAAATACATAATTAAAATTACAATTCGGCGATTAATACTCGAAGATTCAAGTTAAAAAAATATTGATTTGTGAAAACCCCCCAAAACACGAAAAAAATTTGGGAATATTTTTAAGAAGCCTTTATATCTTCCCGAATATTTATGCAATTTTTCCGAAAATGCATCTAAACAATGCGCATAAGAAGAGAAACGATTGATGAATATTTCAAAAAAAAAAGAAAGAAGATGAATCAGCTTATGAAACGGGGTGAGGCCAAACCATTTTCTTCTTAATCAATTTGTGGCCGGTACCCTAAATATTCTCCTGTCAAAATCTTCACTTCAAAATGCGAGTTCCCACGATTGTACTTCCCGCAATTCTCCACAACTGATTGTGAACCATTGTATTCAAATTAACTCCAAATGTTTAACACTTTACCAATCTTGCAATACTTTTGGGTAGTAAAATTCAGACAACTGAACTTTCAGGCATTCCCAACTTACTAGCACAAGTCAACATTTGGCGGGAGCGAAGTTCGCTCAACCCCTTCGTACGGCCTCATCAGGAGTTCCGGACTGTTTCGGCTAAAACGGGAACTCTAACTGCATTCCCAACTTACTAGTAATAGTAATATGTATAATTAGGAGTTTTAAAAATTAAGATACGACATTTTTATTACAAATTTTGTTGCATGCCATCATGTTTGGTGAGCTGCAAAGATATTCGTTGTGGGCCGTGAGTTTGACGGATGATTGTGCATCGGCTTGCAGAAATTTGGAGAAAGCAAATGTGTCTCGATTACCATTAATTTTATTAGCTTCATTTCCAATAGTACTCGAGAAGCCTCACAATGGGAATACAGTGGACGCCGCTTTTAGTGATCACTTTTGTCAAAGACAAAGTGATAACCACATCCAAAATGCCTTAAAAAATAATACAAATCTATAGGTACAAGTGTTTAGTCTCGATTGCAGCGCCTTCCCCAAGTGGGTGGCGAAGAGATAAACCCACCAGTTCCAGCGAAGAGTTGTTGATAGCTGGACTCAAAAGACGATGCTCCTCTATTAAGCAGGAGACAGAATATTTACATCCTATCAAGAGGTCTTGTAAGTTAACTATATTGTATCTCCTACTAAGCGAGATCGTATAGCCTTGAAATGTGGTTTATTTCCACTGTTTGATGATTATATCATTAATTACTATTTTAGTCACAGTCTCTCTTTTATATACCTATGTTGAGTTTTAAAGTAAATGATTGAAAAAGAAATATAATCCGTGTCCATTTTTAATTAAAAAAAGAGCTATCTCATCTAACAAGGATAGCAGAAAAAACAGACCGACACAACATTGCTGGTGTGTACTCATTCGTTTTAATAAGGGGGAAAAAATTTCGTGCACATTTAACTTTTTAAGCTTTCTGTTTTTTTTTTTTAGTGTTCAGACATTCGTAGGATAAGCCGTTCATAAGACTAATGCTTATCAAAAGATTCAACCAATCAGATAAACCTCAGATAAAATCAGTCCAATAGAGATTGGACTGATTTTAAAGTACGAAAGGCTTGCGGAGTTTCTTGGGTAGATGGTGATTGATTGCTCTTCTTCACCCTCCTCATCATCATTGTCCCCATGTTCTGTGGCGTCATCTCATCGAAACCGATCACTAAAAGCGAATTGTTGATCACTAGAACCGGCGCTTTTTCTATGTATTTAGATACGGGAGATCCGTTCCACGCTGTTCTGATCAGTACAACCGATTGATCGTTACATCCGTGACCACTACAAGCGGCGACTATTTATTGCCTTTTTAAAATCCAGAGTTTGAATCCCTTATTTAAATTAGTTTTTGAAATTTCACATGACTTTCTTCAGTTAATTATGGTTTTGCATTAGATAATCACTATAGTATATATTTAATGTCAAAAATATAACGTTGAAAAACATATATTAGATCGTATGCTGACATCCATTCATGCATCTTTCACTTAAAACGAATACTCTGTCATCTAAATTTAATTTATTTTTAAATATTTTTTCCAACAATTTATTCAAGCCACAAATACATTTGCAAAGGCAAACAGAGAAAAACCAGATAGGCATCAAAATATTTATTTTTCTTTAATCGTAAGATGATCGAAAAATCGCCGAGGGCATTTCTTCAAATTTAGTGCTCATCGCAGTGCAGGCATTTTGGCTGGGAACTTTTCTTGCAACAGTTTCAAAACTGAAAAATGACAAATGTTACTGGGTGTATTCGCGCGATATAAATGGCACGCTAGTCATTTCGCGATATGGACTGTATTATTAGATTCAGCGGAAGGATTCTTAATGGCATGCCTGCAGCTGAATCAGAATTTTAACTCCACCTAATCCATGATTAATAGTAAAGCCCACTTTGAAAATTTTAAATTCTTATTAACCAATCTGAATAACTGAGGAGTAGATGCTTTGTTCATAAGCCTAACCACCTGCGATTTTCTTCCTGTGGTTAGTCAATTGACGGGAGAAAAAATTCTTTAACCCTTTCAAGTTCACTACATGTTTCGTTTTGAAAAATACTAAATTTATTTCAAAAATGAGTATTAGACATGTAGCTGACCATAAATATGTAAAGGAAAACAATTTAGCATTTTTTATATTCAAGAAATTTGTGGTCTCACAGTGAAACCAATGAACGGTAACGGGCTATTTTTCCTCCGAATAAGTTAGCATCGAAATGCAATTTAAATTATGTATTTAATTTATAAGTATACGTGAGTATGCAGCATATTCAATCTTCATAAAATTCAATATTACTTTTGAAGATTCAATTAAAAAAATATTAACTTGTTAGTTTGTGCAAGAACCCTCATCATTTTGTTTTTTTAGAGATCAAAAGCAATTTAGCTCTTGCAATACCGATATCTTTGTGAATAGTAACGGTATTGAACTGGGATATTTATATAAGTTGGCCTATACATCTGGTTCTTAAGTTATGAAAGAAAAATTACGCTACATTTCACCCAAGCGCAGTAAAAAATGCTCAGTGTGTGGTTTCACTGCGAAATCAATGAACGCGAAAGGATTAAGATAGCCCACGAAAATAAGGCACAAAGTACAATGCAACTTGGTTAATTCGAATTCCAAAAATGGTCATGAACTGAAATCACCTAAAATTTATTTCATCTAAAACTATGAATCGAATCTTTAAAGGCATTTTTTAAAATCTTTTTCATCATTTAAAAATCATGTGAGGAAATGCATCATGAAAAATCAATGAAGGATTTTTACTGCCTTTTTCGAAACGACTGCATTATCTTCAGAAATATCGACGCCAATTACTTTATCATCTATTTTTAAATGTTAATCAAACTGAAAATCAACTTCTATATCATCATATTTCGCATTTTTTCCCACTCAGAGCAATGTTTGATATGTTATGTTCTGTCTTATTTTAATTGATCTCAGAGGCCTATGGGATCAAAAAGTCGTTTACAAACTTTAAGGGTAGATCAAGCAAACACAGAAACAAATTATTTGTAGTATAGATCCGATTTCAAAAGTGTTTATTTCTTTTTGAAGCGAATTTAACAATCATTTAATAGAAAAATGTTTTTGAAGAAAGAAAGATCCGATAGAAGAATATTTTAATATTTAACCCCCTTGGTAGAAATCAAGGTACTGAATTTTATAATTAAATATTCGTTACTAGTTACTACTTACAACATTAAAAACACAACAAAGTAGGAAATAATTTCGAAAAAGTGTGAGCTCTGATAGAAACACTCTAAGCAAATTGGAATCTTAATCACATTTATAATATAAATTATAAAGAATATTTAAAAATTTTCTTTCTTTCGATATTCACTGTGGCTTAATTTACTTATCCTTTTGTTTTCATTGCCACAGTTTTTCTCAAATTCACTATCAAATAGCTCCTTTCGTACTGAATTAAATAAAGTTAAGCTATAAATTTTGTAAGCGCTTTCTAAGCCTTCAGTGATTTTTATCTAATAGCTTTAAAACCTTAAAAATTAGGCTTTAAAGTGTGTAATTGGATCGTTATGGCGTTTAAACAAATCTCTGAAATCTTGAAAATATTTTATCCATGGTTGTTTAAGAAATTATGCATCTCTACTAATAATAAAGGAGAATGTGTGTGTGCGGGTCTATGTGTTGGCGCTCTACAGGGCAGACCATTGGAACTAGAGTTACAAAATTTGGCACAAACATATTTTGGAGGTTGGGAATATGCACCTCGGAGCCCTTTTTTAAAATTTTAATTAATTAAAAATTAATCGAAATTTTGATGTTTTTCCTTAATAACTTCCAAAAATATTACAGCAGAAAAATCATTTTTACGCCATCTGAAAGTGCAAAAAAATTACCTTTTCAATGATATCAATTAAGTTGCCATAAGATTTTTCTCTAATTTTAATAAAGTTTTAAAAATATATTTTGACATAATTTACAACAATACTTTTGATTGTTGCAACGCAATTCGAACCGTTTACATTGTTTAAGCAAATATTTAATTGAAAGTTTCTCTTTCATTGTTGAAAGATAAGGTAATATCCTAATACATTTTGCTTTCATATTTTATTTCATCAAATTTTTGTGGAGTCTCTAAACCAAGCTCTCTGAGATTTTAGGTGTATGAAGATACATATGCAGTAAGCTGAAAGATTATGGCCTCTATGTTTTCAATCTGTTTTCAGCAAGTTTTAATTCAGAAAACATACCGCTGGTCATAAAATGCGTTGCGCCATTTTAATCTGGAAATGAAATACACATTTTGCGAGATGAATAGGAAAGTGAAGATGGCGCTGACAACGTGCAATTAGATGTTACATGACATGGTCAGTTATTTGACTCCTTTAGAGACATTTATGTAGACGGTGAACAGAACAGGTGCAAAGTCACTGAAAAAACATGGGTTAAATATCTACTAAAATCTGCTTACGTTTTTACTGGAACCATGAATATAAAATGATGCAAGATTCAATTGAAATTATATTCCCGGCGAACAAGCTGGTCATCGAAGGCGGCTAGTATAAACATGAATTATGTGCTTTTGAATTGAACACGAAAAACGGGAAAATACGGTTCAAACCCTTAGACGGTTATGTTTTAAAAATATTATATAGTCATCAGGGACACAAAGCTTGCGAAATTTCAGAATTCTAGTACAGTGAAACTTCGACTAACCCTCCGGACGAGGGCTGTGTTGGATAACCGAATAGACGGATAACAGAAATCTCTTAATGTATACGTACAGTAACGTGATTTCACTTCTGGCTTGGGACGAAAATAAAATAAAATTCTTTAAAGTGAATAATACATACATATTTGTATTTAATTTTACAAAACGATCAATATAAACTTCAATTTAAGAGTAGTAATGTACAGAAATGATGGGTTAGATTTTTTAGACGATGACGGATAACAGAAACTGACGGTTAAACGAGTAGCAGTTAATCGAAGTTTTACTGGATATCAAGAAGTGAGTGAAAATCGATTTCGAATTTCCATCTTCACAAGCATGAAAGTCGAGTTTAAATAAAAGCTGTAATGACATCAGTTTAAAAGAAGCTAGATTGGAGTATTCAGAAAAATTCACTATAACAGGGGATCCATTATAATGGGGTCTGTCTGCACACATGTATGAGAAACTTAAAATATATAGGAAATACTATACATATTTGAATGCATTGTAATTATCTCAATTACGGAATCTTGACATAGCATGATTGATGAGATGATCGACATTAAAAATTATAAATCTGAGTCTTCATCAATCTGTCGGCTTTTTTTTATTGTTTTGTTTGTTACATTCTTCATTCAACATTATTCATACAACGGATAATTTAAAATATACAATCGGATATTTTGCCAAAAGGCATATGCTATACATAAAATTTGAAAGAATTCTTTTTATTTCTTAAATTTAGACCATATTAAAGCACCATGCATGGACGACGAATTGTTTTAATAATCCAGCAATCATGTGTGTGGGCAGTAACAAGGAATGTAACCATAGTGAATTTTTTTGGTTTACTCATAAATGTTTTATAATTGTGATTGCCCGACCTCATGTTTTGAAGATGATGAATTGGCTTTTCAAACAGTAATTAATGCTTTCCTTCATCCGACTCGAATTGTGACAAATGTCACTTGACAACGACGTATGAGCTCTCGGAAAGATCTCCACCTTAATAATTTGATAATTGCTAGGAAGTTAATTTAACGCCTAGTTTTATTAGAAACGTTTAAAAAGTTCACAAACGCTGTGCAACTGTCTAGTTAAACATTGTTTTTCTTCTGCAATTCTTGTTTGTAAGAAATTTTTTAGATAACCAAGGATTTTTACTTTTCTTTTTATACACTTTAATCTAACTTGGCCTGTTTCTAGTTTGTAATCTCTGATTGTGACAAGTATCAGTGGACAATGATGTATGAGCAGTTGAAGAAACCGTGATTGAACCCTATAATAATGGTTCGGGAGGTATCGGGCGATCAGGTGCTTGTCATTTAACGGCGAAGAAAGCTGTTTCGTTGTTAAAGGGTTAAACGATAAATGCATCATTGTTTATTTTACAAAAAGCTTTTGTAAAAGGAAAATGTGTGTGAGAGAGAAAACGTGGATATATAGTAGGAAGTGGATGAATACCAACATAAAGGTAGCTTGACATAAGCGTAAAACAATATTCCGCCCATCATGGTGTAGGAAACCAAGGAAATAGGAAGGTCTTCTGAATGTATATCCCTCAAAGCCTGAATAAAATCACCCAAGAAATCCCATATAGGAACAAAATTATAGTAAAAAATTCTGGAAAGCTCTCTTCTCGACATTCTCATTTATTTCCATTATATGGCGTCTTTTGTGTTTGACTTTGTAGTATAGTATGCATTTAGGAGCATACTTTTCCTATTGAGCGATGTTATCCGAAATTTGATACAAGTTTGGTGGCAAAACCACAAGCTAAATTTTATTTAACAAGCCTGTTGCGCTTTTGAACTATCGTTCTTATACACAAGGACATACAGACAACCAGGGCCAGATTTCACATAGGGCCAACTTAAGCCATGGCCTAAGGCGCAACTGTCGGGGGCGCATATACACAAGAAATAGTAAAAAAATATTTATTAACTCTTCAGTATTATTTTGAAAAGACCATATAAAATTATGTTTTTTAAATTTACATTCGTTACATTAAATAGATTGAGCATTACTTTTTTTGTCTTCTGTGGACCCTTGGCTTCTTTGCATCGAAAGAGATTTAATAAGATCTATCCACTACAATTACCCTTCAAGCCTATCCATTAACAAAAACGCGAACAAAGAAAATATCGTAGGTGTTTTAGAGGATTTCAAAAAATTCGATAAAGTATTTTTGCAGGAGTTAATGTTTTGCTATTTTATAAGTAGTGTAATTTTGGATAAAAAAATTAATGTGTTTCGAAGATTATAAAGATTGCTTTAAGTGCATTAAAAATAAACTATTGTATATTAAACTGAAAATTATATATTAACATTTTTGAGCTGGGGCGCAGAATATGTTTCGGCCTAGGACGTAGAAATGTGTAAATCAGGCCTAGTAGACAACCTAACCATTCACGGATTTGGTCCAAAAATTGATACATATCTTCAGATCTGGCGATAAAATCAAATCCCGAATTCCATTCAACTTGCTTATTGTATTTCTGAGTTATCGCGTTCGCAGGCCGACACAGCGTCGCTCCGTTAACGCTATAACACAAAACAGACGGGCATAATTCCAAAAATGTGTTTTTCGGATTCATGGAAGTCTGAAATGTGGAGTTTCAATAGAGTTTCGAGGTCGAATTTCTTGACGATTACAATTCTCTCTCTTTGTTTTCGAGAAAGTGAAAAGACTGCTGAGGACAGACGCCATTTATTCTCGCTGCGCCACAGTCAATCACATAAACTTTAAGGAACTCCCAATTTAAATCAATTAAGAAAAATAAATGAGAATGAAACAGGGAAACAAAGCCTCGATATCAGCAGGACCTGCATCCGCCCCTCTTCATGTAACAGTTCCTTTTGTTTTTTCATGTTCCCCACGGTTCCTTAACCTTCTTTTCAAGGGAAAGGATGCACGGAGCGGGTATGAAGTGCCTCCCTCGTCTGGCGATTGCGGAATGTGGGTCACTTTTTGACAAACCGGTTGCGCCGAGTGCGTTGACAGTTGGCCAGCGTCGTCGCTCCGATGTCGCCAAAACAACGCCCTGGGGACGCTGAGAGAAGAGGCCTTCACGTCAGTACGAGAGAAGAGTGAAATATAGCGTTTAATGAGTCCCTTTCATTTTCGGGACGATAGCTTTAGTTACGAGAGAGAAAAATCACAACACGCGTGTCTGGAGGATTCGCTCCCTAAAAGAGCAAAGAAAGTTGCTTCATTGATGTGGAAGCCAAGTTCCGTGAGCTCGCCAGTCAGATTTGTCTAGTTTTTGTTATAGTAAATACGAAGCCGTAACAAGGTGAGTGAGGAAGGCAGTGGCGTAGCAAAGGTAAATGTCGCTCGAGGCAATTTTTTTCGCCATATTTGGCTTTAAAAAGTGAACTAAAAACAGTACTATTTGCAGGGCCATCTTAAAAATTTGAACGCCCTGGGCTGGAATAATTTGACGCCCCATCAGAACAGTAACTAGGAATTTCAGCGCCTATGGTCCAATGAAAATACGTAACTAATAATATAATTGAGTAAAAATATGTCACTTGTTCTCTGATGAAAGCCTTAAAATGCTGCATATCGGCGCCTTTTCAAAATAGGATTTTGATAATTATTTATTTAATTGACACAAAAATATGCATTTTAATTTATAAGCATGCATAAGATATACATGTTTATGTAATATTTCAAAATCGATGACTGTCTAGTTACCATCCCCTTATCATATATTCATATTAACACATTTAAAATTATAATTTAAAAAAATGGTTCGAAATTAAAATAAATCAGTTGAGTAAGTTTATACTTTGGATCAATGGCGCCTATGGGCTACTACAGCCCAATTAGCCCATTGAATGAAACAGCCCTGACTATTTGGTCTTTGTGACCAAGGCCGTCTCAACAAATCTCAGTGCCATGGGCTAGAGATAATTGGCACCCCACCGGAATCGTAACTAGGAATTTGAACGCCTCTGGCCTAAATAAAGTGCCTATCTAATAAAATAACTTAAGATGAAAAGAGATAGAAAAGTCACCTGTTCTCTGATTAACGTCTTATAGTTTGACAAATTGGAACCTTTTCATATTTAAAACTACATGCTATACCCGACGTTGCTCGAGATAAAAATATTTTCAATTCTGAGTACTTATAACACTTTAAACTTAATAAAATAGTTTTTCGCAGCAACGTCTTTCTTTGATTTTCGTCCTCCACTCCCGTGTTGTCTGGCATCCTCGGCCAGCAGCAAAACTCCTCTTATCTTTTTCTCTCCGTAGTTTGAGCCACCTGGCCACGAATCTAGCCGTCCTTGGTACTCATTTTCCCTTCCCATCATTGGTTGCTACGGCGACAACAGAAGCTCTTTCATACCTTGGTTTTCATTGCCATTCTCTGGAGTACAATTCTCTTCTCTTTAGTGTTTGTGTGACTGATCAAAAAAGCACCTATACAGTGATATTGTCCCGTCACCAACTTCACGACTCTTTCTTCTACCATTAAGTTGGCTTCCTACCATTAGTTCTGAACCGCGCTGATTCTAATACCAAATTTGATGAGTTATCACTTGAGGAAATTCAAGTTTGGCGGCAGTACTGTGCTCTTAAGCTTAATCAAAATTTGAATAAAAATTTGCCTTTCATGCAATAGACAAAAATTTAAAAGCGTTTTCATGCCTCACAATTTTAAAATGGCAGGAAAGCACGAGATTAAATGCTCGAAGAAAGAATGAAAATCAATTTTGTTCTCAAACTTGAGATTTTGATGAATCTTCACGTTTTAGAGCTCCCTGAGTTCGAAAAACACAATTTCGGAATTATGTCTGTTTGTCTGTAAACACGATAACTCAAAAACTATTAAAGATAGAGGGATGAAATTTGGTATGTGATTTTTACACATAATTTGTAGGGTTCTAACAAGTTTTGGACAAAATCCGTCCACGGGAAATCTCTCTGTCCGTGTTCATGTGAACACGATCACTTAAAAACTTAAATAGCTAGATAGATAATATTTAGTACACAGTTTTATCATCAGGGATGTAGGTCCGTATCAAATTTTGGACCAAATCCGTCAAAGGGTTGACTGTCTGTCGGTCTGTAAAATCTCATACTTGTGAACACAATAACTCCTAAACGCTATGACTTAGATACATAAAAATAATCGTAGATCCGTGCCCAATTTTCGCTTTAGTCGTTTGAAAAAAAAAGGCGTGATCGATTTGCTTTTTTACCCACCTGTGTTAGGAAATGGCGCATGTTACTGGTGCTTTGTATTTTTCCCCCACCAGTATTAGGGCGGATACGAGAAAGTTTTGGGGAGACCACTTCCGCTTGTTAGAGCATGGTTTAAATAAAACTTTTGAACCTTTTTAGTATTGTGGTAATTATAGATACGGCTTAACTTCAAAAGTAAGCAATGGATAAAATGTTTTTATAGTTTGTACATTTCTAAACACTACTGCATTTTTTGTGATATAATTGATATATTATCGCTCTTTAAACTTGAAATTTTACTTTTTTATTGTATTGCACTAAATTTATCATTTATTCAGTAAACCAAAATTCACTATCTTAAAAATCCTGAAACATATTCGGTATTATACTAAAAACTCCGACGTTGAATGATTTCAAATGTTATCCTTCTGTATTTTATGAGCATATTTCGAATAAGAAGCAGGTTTCTGGTTTAAATGAAGTATAATTAAAAGATAAAAGATTCAGATTAAAACTCATATATAAGGTGAAATGACAAAACTGGACATGTGCAAGTGTATACCACTAAGAACAGAACAGGTGTAAGATTTCTAAAATAGTACGAGTTACAAAAAATTTAAAAATTTTAAAAAAAAATTTAAATTCGAAATTTAAAAATTCTTTGCTGGGGGGTCATTAAGATCACGTATGCATAAAATATTTGTTGACATTTTTCACATGCAATAGCCCGGCGAAACAGATAGTCGCCAAAGGCTGTAAATTACAAATAAAGCAAAGAATACTTTGGATCCAAAATGGCCGTTTAAATGGAACCGTGAAATTCATTTAAGTTAGAGAGATTGTCCAGCAAAGAGGTGAAGCAGAATTCTGATAATATGAACAAGAACGCCACATATAGCAACACAACAAAATGCCCCAAATAGCGATGCAGAGAGAACTGAGGCTCACGGTTCTTGGAAACTGACTTTTAGTTACTTCATCGCCTTATTTGAGATAACCACGAGACACAAGCGCCGTAATCTGCCCTGTATGAAGTTTGTATAAGATACAAAGTTCTTGAAGTAGATTTACTCAGACTCCAAATTAGAACTCATATACTTATTTTGAATATAGCGGCAATCAATATTCGTAAATGCTTAATTAATGAGAAAACAAAACCTATATGAATTTCTTTATATCTAAAGGCGAATATCGGATTACTTCTTGTAAATAAAACCTAACAACATCTGAGAAGCGATGTCGCCAAACTTTCCAAATTGCAGGACACATACCCAAAGAGGACACATAAAACTTCTGAAATAAGTGGGGAACGAAAATATGTGGTCCATAATAAAGCTTACTTATTTACAGGATCTTATTAACTTCCCGACTCCATAGGCCATTCAGGACCTTCTTAACAAATTTGAGCATCCAGCGCTAGAATAGTTTAGTGCCTCATCAAAACTATAATTAGGAATTTGAGCGTCTATGGCTAGAGTTACCATAATTGCCAAGTATTGATATGGGACGTTTAAATGCTAAATAAATAAAACATAATAAAAGTGGGTAGGTAGCAGTTAATTTTACTCTTGATTATAAAAAATCAATAAAGGTCAAGCAAATTAATAAAATGAATACTTAAAATAATAAAAAAAGGGCAAGGTTAATCCTTTTTAGCCCAGTCATATTTTAAAGATGATTTTACTTTCTTAATTATATCATTTTCTTCTTTCACATAATTATAAAGTTGTATGAAAATTGCTTCTGTTGTTTCTACTGACAACCTGCCTCTTTCGTCCAACCATTGAGTTGACATCAGGGAAAACATTCTCTCCACATTGTGGCATTGTGTGCTGTAATGGCAAATATGTATTCGTATGGCCTTATTAGACATGATATCTGATAAATGTATATGGTATAAGCAAAAAACTTCAGCCATTATCTTTCGAAATCGATTTCATAGTTGTTTCGTAGTTTTGGTTGGCATTATTTTACTCTAAATAATTTTAGGGAGAAAACGAGACAAATAGTAATACGGGACTGAGTAGTGAAATACGGTGACAGTCTCGTATATACGGGACGTATGGCAACCCTACCTATTGCTCAACAAAAATACGTACCTAGTAAAATAACTGAGCAGCGTACAAAAAGTCACCTGATCTCTGATGAACGCCTTACAATATTTTTTGAACTGATATACATGTTTATGTGGAATTACAAATTCGATGGCCGTCTGTTACAAGCCCTAATCATATTTTAACTTTTTAAAAATTTAAAATTATAATTAAATAAATTTTTTGGATTAAAATTAAAATAAAATCAGTGTAGTATATTTTAGGCGTCCTAGTTTAATGGCGCTCCTGGGCCCAATTGGATAAGATCGCCCTGAGGTCATGCTTGGAGCTATTTTAGAAAAAAATTCCTTTCATAACTGCGTAGAATCTGAAAACTAATTTGTAGATTAAATCAGAAAAAATCATAAAAGCAATACAATAGTGAAATGAATAGCATGTTGATTAGTGGCAGCACTTTCTTTGAGTCTAAAGATGACATGACCTCACTCAGATTTCAGAATTTATCTTAACGTGAAATGCAGTATTTTCTGTGATAGCTTGATTGTATTTCAATGGAACATTTTTTAAGATTTTGTCTCTCCGTTTTTATTTCTATTATCTACATTCGTCTCATTAAAGAGACTTGTCTGCGTAGTTATTTATATTATGTTTGTCATTAAGTACGACAAAACTGCCATTGTTCTTGTGTCAATATAAAGGAATTATTTTTTAAGAGAAGCAGGATCTATGATGAAAATTAAAAACAAAATCTTAGTGTTGAAAAACAAATCTTTTCGAGGAAAGAAAATTCAATACGGGTAATAAAATGGCTATCAAGTGAGCATTTAAAACGGCATGTACTTGAAATGTGACGCAGTTAAAAAAAAGTATTTTCTTCTCCCATCTTCTTCAAAAATCATTTGTATAAAATTTTAATATAGTTTCCTAATTCAAATACAACACCATCATTTCATCAAAGAATATCTCATAATAAATTTCTTATAGGGATAGCATCTAAGCAACTTGAGTCGTAAAATAATCTGGCTAACACTCTCATTCAAAGTTTATTTTACATTCGTGGGGGGTTTATTCGGGATTACAAGATCACTTATCGTATCCCAGAATGTAGTTTGGCAATTGTATCCTTTTTGCTTCAGTTGCGCTACAATCTAATGAAAGAGTTTACCATGATGTCAAGTTGCCCTCTCGAAATTAAAAAGGCTAAAGCAAAATACAGAAATTTTATGCGATTCATGACTTTGGAGCATTTTTGAAACTGCTGAATAATGCTTTGTGAAATTACAATCAGTATAATTCCACAGTAATGTTTAATAATTGCAGCCATTAGCTAAACTAAATACCTTTGAGCACTTATATACGGGTCGATTACAGACCCATCCTAATTCAGTTTTTGAAATTTACCCCAGCAATCGAATTAACTGGATTACTTAGCGGATAAGTGGCGTAGCGAAGGTATAGAAGCCCCGGGTGCCAGCTTTAGAGGCTGCCATGGAGAGACACTGTTAATGCGCTTATGTTACTCTTCAATACCAAATATGACGGCAGAACAAAAAACAATGTCACGCCGCTAGCACTGGCGACGACTGAGGGCTAAAAAATTATATTGCGTACTGGGCGCTACACTTGCCCTTTCTACGCCACTGTAGAGAATGTGATCTTAAACCGAAATTAAAACTGAAAACTTAAAAGAGCCTTACCTGTGAGATCTAATTTCTCTAGGCTGTGACATCTTGAGACAATGTCCGTCACTCCTCTGCTGGATATCCATGTACA